>CM050528.1:517500-637500 GCA_027563665.1 Antrozous pallidus
GCCGGGCTGGCTGGTGTGGCCAGTGGTGGAGCGTTCCGGGTTCAGGTCTGGTCACGGGCACGTATCTCAGCTGCAGGCTCTACCCCCGGCCTCTGCTGGGGCCTGTGTGTGGGGGAGGCAACTGACCAATGTGGTCTCTCCCACATCGATGTTTCCCTCTCTCCGTATTTCCCCTCCCACTCCCTAGAAATCCTGGGGGGAAAACATCCTCGGGTTAGGATCAACAAAACCACCGCAGCCACAGGGGGAGAGCCTGAGCTGGTGGTCTCTGTGAGCCCGTGGGCCTGCCCCTCCCAGGAGCACGGGGTGGGGGGGGGGGGTGGGCGGGGCGAGGGCGGGCGGATGGAGCCTCCGGCATCTGTTCCCTGGGCAGGGCCTGGGAGGAGCCTGGGGGCTGTCGGCTTCCTCCCGGACAGGACACCGTGGCCTCGGCTCCCACACCAGCTCCTGCACCTACTGCACCCCGGCCCAGGCTGCAGACTCTGCTCCAGCCTTTGGACCCTCCGTGTTTCCAGTTACTGGTTCCGAGTTTCATTAATGATTTCTGGAGACAGGTGGTATCCGGGAGAGGTGCTTGCTCATCTCGCTGTGATTGCAACAATGTAACACCTCATGTGGGTTTTTTTTACTGCAACAATGTAACACCTCATGTGTTGTTTTTTCTCACTGCAACAATGTAACACAAAGTGGGTTCTTACTGCGACAATGTAACACCACACACACACATACACTTTTTATCACAACAATGTAACACCTCACATATTTTTTACTGCAACAATGTAACACCTCAGTGCTTTTCACCACAACAAAGTAACACCGCACATGCCTTTACTGCAACAATGTAACACAACACATTAAGTTTTAAGACATGAAGTCTTATTGCAACAATGCAACACCACACGTACTTTTACTGCAACAATGTAACACCCTCATGTGCTTTGCTGCAACAATGTAACACCACATGTGTGTTTTTACTGCAACAATGTAACACCACACGTGCTTTTATGTGAAGCAGCTGGAACAGCTGCCTAATCCTTTTTTTAAAAGCTTTGCAGCCAAAACTACACGGACACTGGAAAAAACAAAGGTGCTGAGAAGGAACCCGTGAAGGGACGGAGGGACGGTGTATGGAGTGGTGGCTATCTGGTTATGGTGTGACCTCACGTCCCCCGACTTCCCAGCTTCCCACTTACAGAGGCGGGACTGGGCCCCCCAAGCTCCCTGTCACTCAGGGGACCAGCCCGCTGACTCTGCCTCTGGGACCCCGAGGAACCCAGCGTTGGGGAGCTCAGGCCCAGGGCCAGGAGCTATCTTTTCTTTGTTGTTAGTTCTCGCTCGAAGATATTCTTCCATTGACTTTTAGAGAGTGGAAGGGAGAGGGAGAGACAGAAATGTCGATGTAGAGAAATACATCGATGGATTGCCTCTTGCATGAGCCCCGGCCAGGGGACGTGCCCTTGACTGGATCCTTGGGTTCGCACACAGGTCAACACCCTCTTCACTGAGCCAAACCGGCTAGGGCCCAGGAACTCTCCTCCTCCTCTCCTCCTCCTCCTGTCACTCCTCCTCCCTCTCCCCCTTCCCCTCCCCCCTCCTTCTCCTCCCCCTCCTCTTCCTCCTCTTTCCCCCTCCCCCTCTTCCTCCTCCTTTTTCTCCTCCTCCTCCCCCCTCCTCCTCCTCTTCCCCCTCCTTCTTTCCCTCCTCCTCCTCCTACCTCTCCTCCCTTCTCCTCCTCCTCCCCCTTTCCTCCTTCCCTTCCTCCTCCTCCTTTTCCTCCGCCTTGTCCCTCCTCCTTGTCCTCTTCTTCCTTCTCTTCCTTCTCCCCTTCCCCCTCCTCCTCCCCTTCCATGTCTCCCTCCCCTCTCCTCCTCTTCCTCCCTCTCCTCCCCCCTATCCTCCTCCTCCCCCTCCAGGGGCTGGCTCAGAGCTCACCCCTGGCCCAATGAAGCCTCAGCCCTCGAAGACCCAAAAAACCCCAAAGTACTTGCTCTGGGGGCTCCTTCTGCCTCTCTCCTCCTTCCAGAGCCGGCTCTGTGGTTCTGTTGGCTGAACATCCCCCCGCCCCCACCCCGGGAGGGTCAGTGGGTGGCACGAGGGGCGGGTGGCTGTCCCGTCCCGTTCCCTCCCCCTCCCCCCGCTGCAGGGGAGCAGGGAGAGGCTGCTGCGCTTGGCTCGCTGATCAGACATCGGCCCTGAGGGTACAGGGCCCTCCCAGCCACCGGAATAGAACGGGATTCCTCAGGGATACGGGGAATTCAAGGACGTGTTCTCAGTGTGAGCTCTCAGCGCCAACTGGGACAGACACACCGCACCCCCCTGGCCCCGCTCGAGGTTCACACGTTGGCTCCTAAACGCCCCGGGCTGGCTGCACGCTGTCCCCCGAAGGGATGAGGAAAGGCCCCCCCCCCCCCCCCCGCCCCAGCCAGTCAGGCCTGAGCTCCCTGAGCTGTGTGTGTGAATCCGGGCCCTTTCTTTGAAGGAGGACGGAAAGCTCTGGGCCAGGCTGGGCCAGAGTCAGTTTTTAAAAAATGTTATTTCTCAGCCTTCCAGCTTCTTTCCAACTCCCAGCCCCTCCCGAGGGACTCTGCCGCGGCATGAAGAGACCAGGCAGCTCGAGCTGCTCCTAATTCCCTCTCTCGGGCAGAAACACGGCCTCAAAGCAGCTGGGCAGAGCCTGAGCTCGACCGCCTCCTCTAGCAAAGCATCGGGGGTGAGGGCTTCAGGCACGGCTCGATCCAGGGGCTGACACCCCCCCCCCTGCCCCGCCCCGTGGTCCACCAGGCAGATCCGATTTCTCCACCTGCCCTTGGCTCCCGGGGTCGGACAGCGGCCTGGGTCCGAGCCTCACAAAACACACCCTCTTCTCAGGAAGCTCACTCTTCTCTCGGGGACAGTTTTTTCTTGTTGTTAATCCTCACCCGAGGATATTCCACCCCCTCCCCCCCGCTGTTTTGCAGCAAGAGTTGAAGCGGGGAGGGGGAGAGAGGGCAGGGGGAGTGGGGGGGAGAGAAACAGTCCATGTGGGAGAAAGCCGTTTACCCCACTGCCTGCCACATGCGCCCTAACTGGGGGTGGGGAGCGAACCCCAAATCCAGGTATGTTTCCTCGACCAGAAACCAACCCCAAGACTCCGGCGTGCGGAATGGACGCTCCTAACCACTGAGAATACCAGCCAGGGCTCTTTCTGCATAGTTTTTTTTTTTTTTTTTTAAATTCATGCCGAGGAGAGGAAGGGAGAGGGAGAGAGAAAGACGCGTCAATGATGAGAGGAGACTCATGATCCGCTGCTCCCTCCACAACCTGGCTCTGGGTGCTCGCGGCGTCCCCTGCGGCCATCAGTGGGTGTCCCCATAGGCACCCCGGGGATGCGTGCTGCTTTTTAAAATATATATTTTATTGATTTTTTACAGAGATGAAGGCAGAGGGAGAGAGAACCTGAAACATTAATGAGAGAGAAAGATCCATTAGCTGCCTCCTGCACACCCCGCACTGGGGATGTGCCGCAGCCAAGGCCCATGCCCTTGACCGGAATCGAACCCGGGACCCTTCCGTCCGCAGGTCGACGCTCTATCCACTGAGCCACACCAGTTAGGGTGGGTGCTACTTTTACAGCCGAGGAAACTGAGGCCAGCGGGCCCGGGTTCAAGGCTGCTTAATCCCAGTTCTGGGTTCCGACCTGTCCCTCCCCGGACGCATGAGGGCTCTTCCGTTTGAAAGCGGGAGAAACCCACCTCAAGCTGCTCCTCACCTGAGAGCCGCACAGCTCAGGGCCGGCTTCAGGCACAGCGCGATCAGGACTCCAGGCTCCGGTCCCCGTGCCCGGGCAGAGGCAGGGGCAGGCTAACAGCCTTTCCTATTGGCCCTGCTCAAACCCTGGTGCTCACTCTGATTGGATGTGCTGAAGCCATGGGAACATCCTTGAGCCAATCCCTGCAAAGACCTTCACAGGGAGCCCCGCCCAGATCACCGGTGTGAGAACTTGGGGTGGTAGTAGGAGAGGTGCATGCTGGGAGTCCGCCTGCAGAATCTGGGTCATGCTCCCCCCCATATCCTTGAAGCCCCTACAGGGGGACCCCATAGTTTGCTCCTCACTTCCGGCCCTGGACCCATAACTTTGAGACCCGCTGACCTCAGCCAGAGCCTGGGACCCCAAGAACCAAGGCCGCCTGGACAGTCCTGGCCAGAGCCACACGCACCCCCCCTTGTCCTGCAGATGCCCCTCCAGGCTCCACAGGCCAGCCCCCCCCCCCGCCCGTCTCCACGCCGCCCGGTCTCCCCCAGCATCCCCCAGGCTCCCCCGCCTCCCTCAGCTTCCCCTGCTTCCCCCTCCTCCCAACCTCCCCCTCCTTCCCCAGCCTCCCTCTCCTCCCCAGCCTCCCCCACTTTCCCGGCCTCCCCCATCTCCCTTGTCTCCCCCAGTCTCCTCCCCTCCTCCGCCTCCCCCAGCCTCTCCACCTCCCCCGCCTCCCCGGGGTGCGCTCCCTAAAGGGTCCAGTCCTGAGTGGACCAGCGCGAAGAGCGCCCCACCGGAGCTGAACCGCGGCGGCTCTAATGGAATCTGAGGCTTAACCGGCTCAGCAGCTGGAGCCGCGCTTGCCTGGCGGGAAGGTATCAGGAGCTGCAGCCGGTGTGTGCGCCCGAGCGAGGCCGGCCCGATTTTCCACTCCATTGGCGGCCAGAGACGCGGCTGAGAATGCAAAGCTCTGGGGTCGCCCGGGGAGCTCGGAGGACTTGGGCGGAGCTCCTGGGCCCCTCCCAGTCCTGTCCTGTGTTATGGTGTGTGTCCGCGTGCACGCGATTGTAAGCGTGAGAATTACTCTTTTTATTTTTAAAAAAATATATTTTTACTGATTTCAGAGAGGAAGGGAGAGTGGGACAGAAACATCCATGAGGAGAGAGGAATCATGGATCAATTGCCTCCTGCACGCCCCACGCAGGGGATCGAGCCTGCAACCTGGGCCTGTGCCCGGACGGGGAATCGAACCCGGAACCCTTCAGTCCTGCAGGCTGAAGCTCTATCCACTGAGCCACACTAGCTAGGGCATTCTCTCTCTTTCTTTTAAAAATATATTTATTGATTTTTCACACGGAGGAAGGGGCGAGGGATAGAGAGTCAGAAACACGGATGAGAGAGAAACATCCATCAGCTGCCTCCTGCACCCCCCCCCCACTGGAGATGTGCCCGCAACCAAGGCCATGACCTTGCCCGGAATCGAACCTGGGACCTTTCAGTCCGCAGGCCGACGCTCTATCCACGGAGCCCAAACGGTTTCGGCTCTCTCTCTCTCTCTTAAATATTTATTTTTATTGATTTCAGAGAGGAAGGCAGAGGGAAGGAGAGAGGGAAACATCCATGATGAGAGAGAACCATGGACTGGCTGCCTCCTGCACGCCCCCTACTGGGTGGGGATGGAAGCCCGCAACCCAGGCAGGTGCCTTGGGCGCAGGCCAAGGCTCTATCCCCTGAGCCAGGCGGGAACCCCTCCCGGTTACCGCCCCACCGGTAACGAATCGCAGCCTTCTAGGAGCACGGTTCATTTCTGCGGAATTCTCCGGACTCCGTCCAGAAGCGATTTCATTAGCGGCCTCATTTCCTGCCCCACCTGGCGGCATGAAGGGTTCCTCCGAGGAATGGAACCGCCACGCTTGGTTAGCACCGGATGGCGATTTCATTGCAGAATTTTACTCCGATGCGTCCTGGCCCTGGGGGAGGTGGCAGCCGGCGCGTGCTAACCAGCGGGTGGCTTTTGACGGCTTCCCCTCCTTCCGTCGAGCGCACCTGGGAGTCGTCAGCTTTGACCTTTTCTTCCTCAAGTGCACTGACGACAGGAAACCTGGGAAATCCCGTCCCATCGGCTGATGACTCCAGGCTCAGCACACGCCACCGCGTTCTCACATCTGCGGGTTAACTAGCTCCCCGGCGAGTCCAACAGGAGTGGTTTCGGGGCTGAGCGCCGACCTCTGATCCAGGAAGTCTCGGTTCGACTCCCGGTCAGGGCACAGGTCCGGGGTGCGGGCTTGATTCCCAGTAGGGGGCGTGCAGGAGGCAGCCGATCGGATCCACGATTCTCTCTCATCATTAATGCTTCTCTCTCTCTCTCTCCCCCTCTCCTCTCTGAAATGAATAAAAAATATTTTGAAATCAATAAATAAAACTTTAGGCCAAAACCGGTGTGGCTCAGTAGATAGAGCGTCGCCTGCGGACTGAAGGGTCCCAGGTTCGATTCCGGTCAAGGGCACGGACCTTGGCTGCGGGCACATCCCCAGTGCGGGCTGTGCAGGAGGCAGCTGATCGATGTTTCTCTCGCACATCGATGTTTCTAACTCTCTATCCCTCTTCCCACCTCTCTGTAAAAAAAAAAAACACAAAAAACAAAAAACAATAAAATATATTTTTAAAAAACCCAAAATATAAAGACAAGACAACCATTCACACGGTGTTAAGTGTTGTACCGTGGACAAATGATGTCCTTTCTGGGCTGGGGTCAAGGAAAACCACTAGCAAACAAAGGATCCCTGAGGGGGCCCCTCACACCCCACACCGGAGCAGCTTCACCTCCTGGCCCACCCTCCCAGCACCCCACTCTGTCCCCCAGTGACCAGGCCCCTTGCTGTCCCCCCTGTGCCTCCAAGCACCAGCAGGAGCCTCACCCTGGTCCCTTCACCCTGCAGGAAACCGTGCAACTGCTTTAAACAACCCATTAATCAGGGCAGCGGGTTTGGGGTGTCTGAGGGGTCTCAGCCCCAGTCCCCATGAAATTGCAGTTCCTTCCTCTGTCTGGGGGTGGAGGAGGCGCTCAGCTCGGCTCCCCTATGGCTGGCCCCAGCCCCTATGACTGGCCCCTCCCCTATGGCTGGCCCCGCCCCTATGACTGGCCCCGCCTCTATGATTGCCCCCTCCCCTATGGCTGGCTCCTCCCCTATGGCTGGCCCCTCCCCTATGGCTGGGCCCCTCCTCTAAGGGCTGGCAGTGTGGCGTGCGCCATATGGGGATGAGCAGAGGGACTTGGCTGGGAGAAGCGGGGGACATGGCTCCCATCCCGGCTCAGCTGTCAACACAGTTTGTCCCCAGACCAGGCCTGGGCGGCTGATCCCTTTTTACGGAAGGAAATCACATTTGACAGTCTTTGTGCGCTTGGAAAGATATTCTAGGAATCACATTATTGATGTCTAGACGGAAAAATATGAGTTTTGATGATGATGATGATTATTTTAAAACATATTTTTATTGATGTCAGAGAGGAAGGGGAGGGAGAGAGAGAAAGATGGAAACGTCCATGATGACAGGGAGATCCTGGATCGGCTGCCTCCTGCACGGATGGAGCTTGAAACCCAGGACAGGTTCCCTGACCGGGGACCAAACTTGACCTCCTGGTTCAGGATTGATGGTCAGCCATTGAGCCACACTTGGCCGGGCTGAATTTTGATGATTTAACCCAGCGGTCGGCAAACTCCTTAGTCCACAGAGCCAAATATCAACAGGACAACGATTGGCATTTCTTTGGAGAGCTACATTTTTTTAAACGTAAACCCTCTTCTTTTTAAAAAAAATATATTTTGCCGAGACCGGTTTGGCCTCAGTGGATAGAGCGTCGGACTGCGGACTGAAGGTCCCGGGTTCGATTCCGGCAAGGGCATGTCCTTGGCTGCGGGGCACATCCCCAGTAGGGGGCGTGCAAGAGGCTGCTGATCTATGTCTCTCATCGATGTTTCTGACTTTCTATCCTTCTCCCTTCCACTCTGTAAAAATATCAATAAAATACATTTAAAAAAAATAAAAATAAATAAAAAAATATATTTTACTGATTTTTCACAGAGAGGAAGGGAGAGGGATAGTAAGTCAGAAACATGGATGAGAGAGAAATCATCCATCAGCTGCCTCCTGCACGCCCCCCCCCCCCACTGGGGTTGTGCCCGCAGCCACAGTACATGCCCTTGACCGGAATCGAACCCGGGACCCTTCCGTCCGCAGGCCGACGCTCTATCCACTGAGCCACACCGGCCTCCGCTAAACGTAAACTTCTTCTAACGCCACTTCTTCAACACAGACTCGCCCAGGCCGAGGGTATTTTTGTGGAAGAGCCACCCTCCAGGGGCCCAAAAAGCCGCATGTGGCTCTCAAGCCTCGGTTTGCCGACCACAAATTTAACCCCCATTTCCCCTTGCTCTGAGGAGGGTCCTTTCAGAGTAGCCTCCTGAGGGGCTTCTGGAAGTTTCTGGGACGCTCCGTCTGTCCCAGAGGGTCAGCCTTGTAAGGCCCCGGTACCCAATCTGGACCTGCTGGCACTCCAGACTCCTCCCTCCCAGCCCCGTGTCCTGGGCGGTGTGCCCAGGCCCGGTTCTCTTCGGCCACGCCGGACCTGCCTGCGTTGCACTCTCGCCACGGCCACGGGCAATCCCTGAGCGTCCCCAGCACGCGCGTTGTACCGAGGAAAACACAGGGGACTCACAGGGAACAGGGACACGCGTGCCAATACCGCACTGCTTCTCTCTCAGTGCGGGAACTCGCCGATTCTCAGAATCAAATTCTGATCCCGCCGCCCTATTGCTGGCCCCGCCCTCTACATGCCCCGCCCCTATTGCTGGCCCCACCCCCTGGCTGCTCCTGCCCCATGTGTGCCCCGCCTCTATGGCTGGCCCCGCCCCTATGGCTGCCCACTGCATTGGTTTAAAAATGACATTATTGACTTCAGAGAGGAAGGGAGAGGGAGAGAGAGAGAGAAACGTCAGTGATGAGAGAGATCAGGGATGGGCTGCCTCCTGCGCGCCCCCTGCTGGGGATCGAGCCCACAACCCGGGCCTGTGCCCTTGACCAGAATCAATTTGGGACCCTTCCGTCCTCAGGCAGACTCCTCAAGCCACTGAGCCAAACTACCTAGGGCTCTTGATCATTTTGTTTTATTTTATTAAAAATAACATTTTTTACAGAGAGGGGAAGGGAGAGGGAGAGAGAGAGAGAGAGTCAGAAACATCAATGAGGAGAGAACATCGATCAGCTGCCTCTTGCACACTCCTTGCCGGGATTTGCCCGCGAACAAGGTACATGCCCTTGACTGGAATCGAACCTGGGACCTTTCAGTCCGCAGGCCGACGCTCTATCCACTGAGCCAAACCGGTTTCGGCTAGAGCATTTTAAAACAGGAAATAGATTTGGGCTTCACACACACACACACACGTACGCAAAGAACAGGACACTTTTGATCAAAGGAAGGCTTGAAACCAGAACCCCAGGGGCCGTTCCATTAGACCAGTGGTCGGCAAACTGGGCTCACGAGCCACATGCGGTTTGCCGCTCTGTTGGCTGAGTTTGCCAACCACTGGGATAGGGGCTTAATCACAAGGGACAACAGCCTGTAATTATTGGAATGGAGAGTCTAAGTCAGTGGTGGGCAAACTCATTGGTCAGCAGAGCTGCAAACCGCGGCAGCAGGTGGCTCGCGAGCCGCAGTTTGCTGACCACTGCATTAGGGCCATTGGCAGAAGGAGGCGCTAGGGTTCTGAGAGGCACTGTCACCCCCTCCCTCGCCTCCCCTCTCCCTCCACCCCCCCAACCAGGAGACAGACCGCCCTCCCAGCCCAGCCCAGCACCTGCTGACCCAGGGCCGGCCTTCTCCAGGGCCTCCTCCGCGGCCGGCGCCTCGTTATCTCGAGCCTCGAGGCCGCCTGTCTGAGGCAAAATGAGACCAAAATGGGCAAATGCAGCAGGAAAAATTGCTGACACCGGTGGGCCCGGCTCAGGCACCATCCGTCATCCTCCCCGGTTCCTCGGGACTGTCTTCGTGCGTGGAATGACAAGTCCGGGTGCGGGGGGAGGTTCTGGGCGCCGAGACCGGGGTGGGGAGCTAGGCAGGCAGCGCGCCAGGATGCAGGCAGAGGGAAGGCGGACGTGGACAGAGCATGGGCGCGGGGGGGAGTGGTGGGGGGTCCCAGAGCTCCCTGCGGTCACCTCTGGGGGTTCGTTTGTGTCAGGAAAGGGGCTCCCCAGCCCCACGCAGGCCCCGGTGCGAGCTCCGGACTTCAGTCACAGGGAACAGGCCTCACTCCGAAGTCAGCCCAGGAGTGCGCGCTGCAGTGCGGAGGGCCCAGCAGGGAGCCGAGGGGCGGGGCCGCCGTAGAGGAGGGACCAGTAATAGAGGCGGGGCCTGCCTTAGGGGCGGGGCCGCCATAGAGGAGGGACCAGCCTTAGGGGTGGGGCCAGCTACAGAGAATGGGCCAGTAATAGAGGTGGAGCCAGGCCGTGAGGGTGGGGCCAGATTAGGGAGGGGCTTGCCATAGGGGAAGGGGCCAGCTACAGAGAATGGGCCAAGTCATAGAGGCGGGGCCAGCTGTGGGGGCGGGGCCTACATTAGGGGAGAGGCCAACCATAGGGTAGGGTCAGCAATAGGGTGAGGCCAGCCATAGGGAAGGGGCCAGCCATAGAGGCGGGGCTAGTCAAGAGGAGGTGCCAACATAGGGGTGGGGCCAGCCATAGAGGCGGGGCACACATGGGGCAGGAGCAGCCAGGGGGTGGGGTCAGCAAATAGGGGCGGGGCATGATAGAGGGCGGGGCCAGTTATAGGGGCGGGGTCAGGCCAGAGGGCGGGACCACACTGTCCATTAGGTCCAGGAGGCGGGTCCTCAGCCCCTCTCCTTTGCCCATCTTCCTCTTGGACCCCGAGAGCCATGAGGGGCTGGTCCGGGCACAGTCGGTGAGCCGGGTCACCTGTCCGCACCCGGCCCACCTGGTCTTACTGCTCCGTCCCTCCCCTTCCTCTGCTCCCCGCGCCGGCCCTCCCACTCGAGGCGCTCCTAAAACCGTGTTTAGCCGCATCTCCTCTCTATTGACTTTTTATCTTATTTACTTAGGAAGTGTCGGCTGAGATTCCTCTCTGAGATTTCATTCCTCGGAAATCTGCCGGCTGTGACTGATGGACTTATCTGGACGAGCTCTTGCGAAATGCCCGCCCGCTGCTTTTGTGGGCCCGCATTTTAAATCTACGACTTCGAGGGCGCTGCGCGTCTCATTCTGTTCGGGATGTGATTAAATTTTACCAATAATTACGTGTTGGACGTCCGCGCTTCCCGGGGGATACACAGCATCTCCGCTGTTTGCACGGAGGCGGCATCGCTCTCCGAGGTGCCGGTCCCCACGTGTCCGCTCTGTCCCCCTCTCCCCAGGGCCCCCCCAGGTTGCCTCGGACCCTCCCGGCCACCACCAACACGCTCAGGGCACACCCTTTAGGGGGTGCACGTGGGCGGGACCCCTGCTCACAGGTGGGCGTGGACTCGATATGACTAAACCGTGCCCCGCTCCTCCCGGGGTGCTGCCTGCACCCTCCCTGCACCTGCAGGGCACCGCGTCCCTGCGTCCCGTCTCCCTGGCAACACTGGGAGCCCCCCTCAGAGAATCTGCCCGTTTCCGGGTTTAACCACATCTTTTCTAGCCCATAGGGGCGGGCCAGCCATAGGGGAGGGACCAGGCATAAGGAGGGACCAGTTCCCTAGGGGAAGGGTAGCTATAGGGGCAGGGCCTGTAATAAAGGCAGGTCAGCCATAGGGGCGGAGCCAACCATAGGAGGGGTCAGCCATGGAGAGGGGCCAGTCATAGAGGTGGGACCAGCCATAGGGTGGAGCCAACCATAGAGGAGGGGCCCAGCTGTAGGGGTGGGGCCAGCCATAGGGGCGGGGCCAGCCACAGAGAAGGGTTTGGGTTTGTCCTGGATGGAGTGTCAGCTGGAGCTGGAGCTAGGCCACAGGCTGGGGCAGGACCCAAGTGGGTGACAGCTCTGCCCTCCACCTCCGGAGCTGTTGGGCCCAGGCCCCCCCTGCTACCCCCGACGGGCTCTTCTGGGCCACAGGCCCCACCCACTGCCAGCCAGGGACCCTGGACTGGGGAGGAGACCCCCCCCCCGCACAGATGCCCAGATATAGATGCTTCTTTAAGGGGACCTCCCCTTTGTCCAGACCGCATGGCTCAGTGGTTGAGCATCGACCTACAACCAGGAGGTCAGGGTTCGATTCCCACCAGGGCACCTGCCCGGGTTGTGGGCTCCATCCCCAGCGGGGGGGGGGGCGCGTGCAGGAGGCAGCCCATCCATGATTCTCTCTCAACCATTAACGTTTCTGTCTCTCTCCCTCTTCCTTCCCTCTCTGACATCAGTAGAAATATGTAAAAGCAGGAAGGAAAAGGTACTTCATGGCCCATTGCCTGCGTCCCCGGAGGCTCTCTGTGCGGGGGAAAACAAATGTAACTGGCGGAGGCAGGCGTGTGCGCGGCAGAGAAGGGACCGCTTCATCCTGGGACCGCCTGGGGACAGGACAGGGAGGTGGAGGGGGGCACAGGCCTTGGGGGGCCAGCGGGGCGGGTGGCAAGGGCAGGGACCGGGACGGGCAGGGGGCCCACCCACACTCACACTGGGACACCTGTCATCCCGTCAGACGCACGGCCAGCTCGGACACTGGATGGAGCCGTAGCCCAGCTTCCCCTGTCTCTGTCGCGGGATGTCTGTCCGCCCGTTCCCGGGATGGAGCCCATCAAACACTGTGTTTTCCAAAATGTTCCCGTCTCCCTTCTCCCCGCGAGACCCAGGTGAGCGCAGGAGGGAGGGGGCGCCCCGGGCTAGAGATGCCATCAGTTTAATTAAAGTCTGAACTTCAAGGTGGAGATGATTTATCTCGGATTCCGGCAGCCCGAGGCCCCTGAGGGCTCAGAACCGCCCTCTGAGGGAGGGACCCCCCAACCCCCGACGGCCTCCGCACGCACCTGACAGGTGCCCGTCCCCAGCTCTCCTGGGGTGAGAACATGGTTTCCATGGAAACCGAGACCTTCCCTGGTGGACTGCATGGGCTGGTGTCCGTGGTGCTGAAACGATGTGGTGGGAGTGGGAGAACCTTCTGGAATAGAGGAAGTTGCTGAAACCGGTATGGCTCGGCGGATAGAGCGTCGGCCTGCTGACTGAGGGGTCCCGGGTTTCGATTCTGGTCAAGGGCATGTGCCTTGGTTGCAGGCACATCTCCAGTGGGGGGTGTGCAGGAGGCGGCTGATGGATGTTTCTCATGGATGTTTTGACTTTCTATCCCTCTCCCTTCCTCTCTGCAAAAAATCAATAAAATATATTTTTTGTAAAGCATCTCCAGCTGAAACCGTTTGGCTCAGTGGATGGAGCGTCAGCCTGCGGACTGAAGGGTCCCGGGTTTGATTCCGGTCAAGGGCATGTGCCTTGGCTGCGGGCACATCCCAGTGGGGGGCGTGCAGGAGGCAGGCTGATGAATGTTTCTCTCTCACTGATGTTTCTAACTCTCTATCCCTCTCCCTTCCGCTCTGTAAAAAATCAACAAGGGGCTTCGGCCCGCCCAATTAGGAGGGCAGAGGCCCTCCTCGCCGGTCTCCAGACACATTAGCCGCGGGAGTGCGTGCCCGTGTGCGGGGACAGGAACACAGCTTCGTCCTGCAGGACGGTCCCAGCAGGAGCGAAGGAAGGAGAGGAATCGAGTGCCATCCGAGAGGGTACGGCGCTCTCACTGCTCCTGAGTCCCCGGGGAGCAGCCAGGGGTCAGCTGGCACGTGGCCACTTTTCACCAAATGGGGGGCTCTGCGGGGACCCCCGGGGCTGCACCCAACCTGCACGGCGTTGTCACCACCCACTGATCCACAGGTGCACCCGGGTCTTGCCCGGAGGGAGGAAGAAATCGCCCTCGTGGGTACGTGACTCTGGGGGATCCCTCGCAGGGCGGGGTGCCTGTCACACTCACCCTGACACTGACCCGTGCCAGAGGGGCCCTGGCTGGTGTTGCTCAGTGGTTAGCTCGGGTTCGATTCAGGGTCAAGGGCACACCCTGGGGGTTTCGGGTTTGATCCCCAGCCCCTGGGCGGGCATGTGGCTAGAGGCAACCAATGTCTCTCTCTCTCTCTCAGGTCTCTCTCTCCTCTACTTCTCCCCTCCCTCCCACTCTCCTCTAAAAAAGAGCAATGGAAAATATCCTCGGGTGTAGGGGATTCTCTCTTTTCCACGTCCAGCTCGGGAAGAGAGCAGGCCCAGTTCCCGAGGGAGAGGGGCTGGGGGTTGAGAAATGAAAGAAGGAAAGAAGACGCAGAGATGAAGAAAAAACAGCTGGGAGCGGTGGGACCGCCGTCCTCTCCGAGGGAGGCACGGGGACCCAGAGCCAGGCAGTGCGTTTATTTATCCCCCCCAACGCCGGAAGTGTCACGAAGGTCAAGGCAAAGGAAGTTGTTTGATCCTTGAGCAGGCCCCGGGCATTCCTGGTGAGAGGCTGGATTTAGGCGTCAAAGCCGGCTCCCGACCCCTGGGCTGCGGCGAGGGCCAAGCCTGACGATAGTCTCGCCTTTTTTGGCAATGCGTTGTCCCCAGGGTGCACGTTGGCCTTGCCTGTGGCCTGAGCTCAGCAGACAATGATTAAAGAATGCCCATGGGCCTTCCCAGGCGCCGTCTACACGGGTGGAGATAAGAAAAGGGGGGTGCCCAGGGTGGGAGGGTCCACAGAACAACGTGAACGAGGGCGGCGCGGCAGGGCGGGCGGGGAGGCGGGAGGTGGTGCCGCCCGGTCACAGTGTTGGGGTGGGGGGTGGGGTTCCAGTATCTACACCCGGGCCCCCCACAGCCATTTCACAGACACGCAGGCCGCCTCGTCACAGCGGGCCTCTCGCAGCCTCTTCCCATATGCCTCTGGGGCGTCAGGGCCACAGCGTGACCTCGAACCCGGCAACCGAGTTCAGCAGGATCCCGACCACACACACACACATCACACACACACACACACACCACACACACGGAGCGTGACGGCGACGCCACGCCGGAGGGACGGCGCCACAGACTCACATTCCGCTCAGGAGCGCGGCGAGGGGCTCCCCCAGCGCCTGCCCTGCGGGCAGCGGGCGGTTTCGTGGCCGCACAAAGCAGCAGGGTGCCCCGGCGCGGCGCCTGCGTGGGAGGACAGCGTGTGAGCGGTGGAAGCCCGGGCGAGCGATGCGGGAAGAACCAGGACTCGGAAACATCCGGATGGGGTGGGCACCCCCCCCACGGAGAACGGAGAGAAGGTCAAAAAGGGGGAGATCTGAGGCCGGCTTCGGGTCTGAAGCGTCCACAGGCAGGACGGGTGGAGTGAGGAGTGGCCGTGGCCTTGAACTCTGGGGACTCAGCGAGGCCCCAGCACAAACCTTCCCCGTACGGTCGCCGCGATTGGAGCGGCTTCAGGGAGTCGGTTCTGGGGGGGCTCAGCAGGCTGACACTCCTCGCACTCTCCATGCGCCCCCATCTGTCCCGGCCCGACCCTCTGGGGCCGCGTGGGGCCCGAATTCCCAGCAGCAGCCCGGCCCTGTGGTCCGAGTCCCCCTTGCCCGGAGCAGACACTCAGCTGCCGCCTGGTGCTGGGTGCCGGGCCTCGAGTTCAGTCTGACGAGGAGGCCCAGGGGGCAGACAGCAGGCTGCGGGGCCTGGGGAGCCCCGAGGCTGTCACTCGGGCCAGCGGTGGGGGCAAGGGGGGGGGGGTACCGAGCCAGGGATCCGCCCTGGCTCGTGAAACGGGCTGCGGGCGCAGTGGTGGCCTCTGTCACCCGGGGGCGGAGTCACAGGGACCCCGAGGCCGGACGGTGATGAGGAGGGGGCCCCCGCAGGCAGAGGCGGAGTGCGTCTCGCGTGCTGTCGGGGGCGGGGCTCTGAGTGGCAGGCCAGCCCCGTCGGGGAGGGGAGGTGTGATCTCGGCTCACACGGGGACAGGTCCTCGCGGTGGGCGGACTGGTGCTCTCTGTCCAGGGGCTGAGCTTGGAGGAGGTTGTGCCCGGCCGGGTCCCATTCACCCTGCGGGGGCAGCAGAGGGTGTGAGGTGTGAGGCCCGCTCAGGGCCAGAGACACCCAACCCTCGTGAGTGCGAGAGCAAGTTGTGGGCCTTGGGCCAGACGTGAGCCGGAGGGTCCTCCCTGTGGGGGCCCCACTGCTCCCCAGAAATGAGGATGTCGAACTGGATAGGGTGCCCTTCTCCCACCTTCCTCATCCCTTCCAGGTCCAGTGTGCATTCGTTCCCCTCCGGCTCTTTCATTCACCCTTCCATCCACCCATCCATCCTCCATTCATCCATCCATCCATCCATCATCCATTATCCATTCATCATCCTTCCATCCATCCATCCATCCATCCATCCATCATCTATCCTTTCCATCCATCCATCATGCATCCTTCCCCTTCCTTCCATCCATCCATCCATCCATCCATCCATCATCCATTATCCATTCATCATCCATCCATCCATCCATCCATCCATCCATCCATCATCCATTATCCATTCATCATCCTTCCATCCATCCATCCATCCATCATCCATTATCCATTCATCATCCTTCCATCCATCCATCCATCCATCATCCATTATCCATTCATCATCCTTCCATCCATCCATCCATCCATCATCCATTATCCATTCATCATTCTTCCATCCATCCATCCACCATTCATCACCCATCCATCCATTCATCATCCATCCAACTATCATCCATTCATCATCTATCCACCCATCCATCCATCCATCCATCCATCCATCATCCATCATCCATTCATCATCCATTCATTCATCATCCTTCATCCATCATCATCAACCATCTCATCATCCATCATCCATATCATCATCATCTCCATCCATCCAATCATCCATCCATCTATTCATCCATCCATCCCATCATCCTTCCATCATGCATTCCTCAATCTACCCATGTATTCATCCATTGACAGAGGACAGGAATGGGGGTGTAACATCGGCCCAGGGTATGTAAGGTCCTGCAGGCCAAGGTCAGGTGTGAGAGGCTGAGCAACACCACCCACACCTCCCCCACTGTCCAGCAGCCGCCTTTGCAGCACGAGCAGGGGAGGAAGGACCGAGGGCGGGGTGGGGGGGAGGAGAGGAGGCTCAGGGTGAGGAGCCGAGGGCCTTGGCCTCCACGCAGCCCTCGGTCAGACAGAGGCTCAGTGCAGCCAGGGGTGCGGCTGACGGACCCCCTCAGGCGCCCACGAGGGCAGCGCCCTGGGGTCACGGGGTCAGGGTTGCGGGCGCCCAGGAGGAGCGAGGGACACCACCCCACTCACCACGTCGGAGCTGAAGGCCTTCAAGTTGGCACTGCGGCTGGAGCTGCTCGTGAGGGACCAGACCTTGGTTTTATGCTTGAAGGCGGCTCTCACCTTCGAGGGCAGACGGGTCATTAGGAACAGAAGCCATCGGGGCTCCTGGAGGAGGTCTCCCCTCCCCACACCCCGCATCCTCCTGCCTCCCTGCAGAACATGGGGAGGAGGGAGGCTTGGAGGTTGCGTAGCAACAGGAGAGATGAAGGGGCCTAAGGGGGGAAGCAGCCACCGGTCAGACTTCCACCCACACCTGCTGGGCAGGCAGCTCGCCCCTGAGCTCCCTGCCCTTTCAGAAGGCAAACTCGCCGCCCCCACTGGCGTGGCGCAGTGGCTGAACTCCGACCTATGAACCAGGAGGTCACAGTTCGATTTCCAGTCGGGGCACAGGCCAGGTTGCAGGCTTGATCCCCAGTACGGGGCGTGCAGGAGGCAGCACATCCAGATTCTCTCTCATCATCGATGTTTCTCTCTCTCGCCCTCCCCTTCCTCTCTGACATCAATAAAAATATTCTCAAAAAAAAAAAAGAAAGAAAAAAAGAAACGAAAACCCGTTCCTAGCTGCCCCGGGGAGTGAGGGGGCAGGGGCCGTACCTCGGAATTCAGGAGACGTGTGGAAGAGGAAGATGAAGAAGCCCCGAAGAAGGGAGAGGAGAGTCAGACCATTGTCTGTCCCAGACACTCCTGAGGGCTCCTGCTCACCAGGCTGCACATCCATCCATCCCCCATCTATTAATCCATCCATCCATCCATCTGTTCATCTATCATCCATCCATTCATCCATCCACCCATCATCCATCATCCATCCATCATCCATCCATCCATCCATCCATTCATCCATCCATCATCCATCCATCCATCATCCATCCATCCATCCATCCATCATCCATCCATCCATCCATCATCCATCCATCCATCCATCACCCATATCACCATCCATCCATTCATAATCCATCCATCCATCCATCCATCCATCCATCATCCACCCATCTATCCTCCATCCTTCCATCATCTATTCATCCATCCTTCCATCATCCATCCATTTATCCATTCATCCGTCATCCATTCATCATCCACCATCACTCATCCATCTTTTTATTGGGGAGCCCGGAGGGAGGGGGTCCGTGAGGAGGGGCACCTGGACCCGCAGTCCTATGACCTGAGGTAGGCAGCTGCTAGGACCAGGGGCTGGGGGGGGAGCTTCGTGGGCCAAGATTCAGGGACAGGCAGTTTCCCAGATAGGCTCTACCTGGGGGTAGGGGGGTAGCTGTAGGCTGCCCTCTACATGGGCAACTAACTCGGTCCGCCCGGGGGCCCCCGGGGGGCCCACCTGCAGGGAGTTGAGGATGGCGAACGCGTACTGGAAGGCCACCGCGTGGTTGTTGACGGCCAGGCACCCCGAAGACCCAGGAGGTGCCCAGGAATGGGCAGCAGCACAGCCACCGCTTTCACCGTCAGCCTGGGGGGGGGGGGGGACAGGGTGATGCCTGGGGGCCGGGCAGGGCCGGGCTGAGGGCACTGACCCGGGAGCCGACCGCAGGGACGGGGATGCAGGGTCCCCACGGGCTGGCTCAGGCCCTGTCACCCCGGACACTAGAGCAGCGCCGGGTGGACGAGGGTCCCGGGCGCCCACAGAGGACACACGGGGGGAGACGAGCCGTGGACGTATTTCCTGTTTCCGCTCAGACCCGGTCCTGTCTCGCGCTCCACGCCCGCTGCCGGCACCTGCGCCCCGTTTTCCAGCCCCCGGGCCCTGGGAGGAGCCACCTCTCCACCTCCTGGCCTGCGGTTTGTGTGTGTGGGGGGAGGTCTGACTGCACCTAGAGCCAGCGTGGATTTCCCCCTGTGCTGCCCGAACTGCCCCCCCCCCCGAAGACAGGGTGCCCTGTGGCTCAGGCCCACGTACTTGAAGGCGCTGGGGTCCCCGTGGACCTTGTAGTTGTCGGCGCTGATCTGGGAGATGACCTGGTGACGGCGACGAGGATGCCGATGTTCACCTGGGGGTCGGGGGGGAAGGGGAGGAAAAGGTGGGGGCGGAGAGAAGGGGGGACAGGTGAGGGCTGGGGCGGTACTTGCTGAGCACCCGACTCCTTCTGGCGCCGTCCTCCCCAGCTCGGCTGCACACCCCTGGAGGGATATCACTCAGGTCCCTGAGCACCTGCCCCCCAGCCCCCCAAGACTGCCCTCTGGGGGCTCATATCCGTGGGGCAGAGAAAAGACAGCAAAGCAGACCCATTCTGCCCGGCCGGCGTGGCTCAGGGGCTGAGCATCGACCTGTGAACCAGGAGGTCAGGGTTCGATTCCCGGTCAAGGCACAGGCCGGGGTTGTGGGCGCCATCCCCGAGTAGGGGGCGTGTGGGAGGCAGCCGACCTGTGATTCTCTCTCACCATGGATGTTTCTATCTCCCTCTCCTTTCCTCTCTGAAATCCATGAAAGTACATATACTTTTTATTTTTTAAATATGTTTTATTGATTTTCCACGGAGAGGAAGGGAGAGGGATAGTCAGAAACATCGATGAGACAGAAACATCGATCCGCTGCCTCCTGCACACCCCCCCCCTGGGGATGTGCCCACAACCAAGGCACATGCCCTTGCCCGGAATCGAACCTGGGACCTTTCAGTCCGCGGGCCGAGGCTCTATCCACTGAGCCAAACCCGTTTAGAAGCATTATCAGATTGGGGGAATAGCCTTACAGCTGTTCCCGTGTTTGGCCAGTAGGAGGCCAATAACACGCAGATTAAAGAAGCCGTGCTGTCTGGGCAGCAAATGATTAACCTATTCAGTTTTGGGGGAGATGCCTTTTAGCCGTTCCAACAGGTAAGCTACACCTGTGGTTCAGCCCTTGTTGAGCCCCCAAGCTTCACCCACCTTTTAAAAAAAATTATTATTATTTTACAGAGAGAAAGGAGAGGATAGAGAGTTAGAAACATCGATGAGAGAGAAACATCCATCACCCCCTCCTGCACACCCCCACTGGGGACGTGCCCACAGCCAGGTCCATGCCCTTGACCGGAATCGAACCCGGGACCCTCCAGTCTGCAGGGCCGACGCTCTACCCACTGAGCCACACCGGTTAAGACCTTCACCCACCTTTTGACGAAACTCTGGTAATTACGACATGCTGGGATTGGCTCCCGGCACCAGGCGGCCGCCCCGAGGGGACAGGGGCCCCCGCTCACCAGGGGGAGCGTCTCAGAGCCAGGCCTCTCTCAGAGAGCCCCAGGACCCCCCCCCCAGCTCCTGCGCCACCCCCCCCGCCCCTGCAGGCCGGCACCTACCAGGATGACCAGCAGGGCGGGGCCCACGAAGGCCCAGATGGCTCCGCTGTGCAGGGACAGCCAGCAGCTGTGGAGAGAGTGACGGCTCAGCCCTTTTCTCTCTTTATGGAGGGAGGGGCGGTCCCACCCCTGGGACTCGACCCCGGCCTGGCCCCCACACCATCCCGTCCTCACCCGGGTCCCACGACGGCCGCCCGCCGCCCGTGGAAATCTGGGGGGGCCCGTGGAAATGTCGGGGAGCTCGTGGAAATGTCAGGGAGCCCGTTGAAATGTGGGGGAGCCCGTTGAAATGTGGGGGAGCCCGTTGAAATGTGGGGAAGCCCGTGGAAATGTGGGGGGCCATGGAAGCGGGGAGCCTGTGGAAATGTCGGGGAGCCCGTTGAAATGTGGGGGGAGCCTGTGGAAATGTGGGGGGGCCATGGAAATTGTCGGGGGAGCCTGTGAAATGGTCGGGGATCCCGTTGAAATGGTGGGGGAGCCTGTGGAAATGTGGGGGGGCCATGGAATTGTCGGGGAGCCTGTGGAAATGTCGGGGGAGCCCGTTGAAATGTGGGGGAGCCCGTTGAAATGTGGGGGGAGCCTGTGAAATGTGGGTGGGCATGGAAATTGTCGGGGGAGCCTGTGGAAATGTCGGGGAGGCCCGTTGAAATGTGGGGAGCACGTGGAAATGTGGGGGAGGTGGCGACCGCCGTGAAATCCTTTGGCTGAGCCCCGCATGACGGCCCCGCCCGGTACCCCCGCCCACACTCCCCCCGGCACCAGTGGGCTCCCAGCTGCAATCACGGGAGCATCAGGGTGCCCTAGGCCCCTGAGGGCACCCCCCGAAGGTCTACAGTCACCGACCTGGGAGGGGGGACCCGTGTCTAGAAAGGCCACCGGGACAAAACAGTTCTGTCCGCACCCTCTGCTCACCGCTCATCCTCCCCATTCCCCTGCCCCGGCCTCAGCCATCCCCGCCCCAGAGGAACTGGGAGACCAGCGCTGAGGCTGGGACCCCTCTTGGCCCTGTCTCCCCCCCCCCCCCCGCCCGGGAGCCGCTGGCACAGGAGCCGGGCCGCTTACTTGTTGGTGGTCCCGTAACTGTCCAGGCACAGGAGATGGAGATGCCGCAGATCAGCAGCGGGGACCCTGCGGAGACCAGCAGGGGGCACCCGTGAGCCCGTGCCCTCGGCCCTCCTGATGGGTTTATCTGTTTTGCACCCGAGTCACCCACAGAGCCATGGGCAGGATGTGGACGCAGGGCAGCCGGTCCCCCCAGAACCTACGTCTAAACAAGGGGGGCACAGCCCGGCCGGCGTGGCTCTGGGGTGAGCATCGACCCTCGAACCAGGAGGTCAGGGCGCGGGCCGGGGTGCGGGCCCCACCCCAGCGTGTGTGTGTGTGTGTGTGTGTGTGTGTGTGTGCAGGAGGCAGCCGGTCCACAACTCGCCCATCCTTGATGTTTCTCTCTCTCTCTCTCTCCCTCCCTCACTCTCCCTTCCCCTCTGAAGTCAATAAAAATGTATTTAAAATAAAGAAAAAAAAAACAAAAAACAAAAAACAAAGAAGTCAGAATCTCGGCGAGCAAGGGGTTCCCAGGATGTGAGACCTCTGCTCTGTTTGGCCAACATGGTTCCCCTTCTGCCTGGCCTCTTCGAGGTGCAGAGAAGGCCAGTGGGAGAGAAACCCCCATCCCATCCCATCCGTCCAGCCCCGTGGCACCTGCCCCAGCCCAGCCCCCCTGCACCTGCCCCAGCCCCCAAGCACCTACCCCAGCCCCCCTGCACCTGCCCCAGCCCCTCTGGCAACTGCCCTAGTCTCCCTAGCACCTGCCCCAGCCCCTGTGGCACCTGCCCCCCGCCCACACCTACCCCAGCCGATGCAGTAGTAGCAGCGGGAGCTTGCTGTCCTCGGAGCCGAAGACCCGGATGACCATGCTGTAGAGGTGCAGCCCCTCCACCAGCATCCAGGCGAAGGCGCTCAGGAAGAAGAAGTGCAGGAGCACCGCCAGCACCTGGCACGGCACCTGGGACACACCCACGCCGGGCAGAAGTCAGGCCCCTCTGGGCGTTTCCGGGGTCCCCGCTGCCTCCCAGCGCCCAGGGCTGGGCATCGTCTGGGGTCACGTGGTCTGATTTCCCTCCTGAGTCAGGGCTCCCGCCCTTTTCTAGTCCTCGTGGGGCACGTGACTCACGGGGGACCTATCACTGCCCCCTGCTCCCTCCCAGGGCACAGCGATTGGTCCCGGGAAGATGTGGGAATCAGACCCGGCCAATCAGCACACAGGTCCCCATTCCCTGCGACGGGATTGGCTCCGAGTGGAGCCGCCGGGGGGGGTGCCAGGATTTCCGGAGCTTCAGGCCCCACGCTGGTCTGGGGGGGAGGAGGGGGGCTGTGGAAAGGGGGGCGCAAGAAGGCAGAGGGAGCGACCCCGTGGGGTCCCCCCCTAGACTCTGGAACGTCAATCTATCCACCTCCAGGAGTCAGCCAGACACCATGCCATCTGCATGCCATCTCCTCGTCTCCCTGGGGGACCCGCCTGGCTTTCTGGGGGGGGGACCCTGTGCAATTCCGGGCTGGAGGATTCCAGCTGCAGGAGGCGGGCACGCCGCTGGCATCGAGGAGCAGGGGGGATGGGGGGCACTCACCGTGCCCGGCTGGCAGTGGAAGCTGACGAGCAGCAGCACCTGGCCACCAAGACGGCGAAGGACAGGTTGGCGTGGATGTGGTAGCGCTGGTTCCGGATGGTGCTGACCGAGCTGAGGCAGAGGGCAGAGGGCAGGGGGCAGGGGGGCAGGGGTGAGGGCCCTGAGGGTCCCCCGTGAGCCCAGAATGGGCCTCTGGGAAGCGCCCCAGATGCTCTTACTCTTAGACCCTCGATGTCTCCGGGCAGGGCCCAAGGCTTAAGGGAAAGCCTGGTGTCTGCCAACTCCACCGTGTCCCTCTCTGCACCCTGGCCTCAACGTGAAAAGTGACCGAGGAGGCCCGGCCGGCCTGGCTCCGTGGCTGAGCACCAACCCACGAGCCAGGAGGTCCCGGGTCGATTCCCGGTCGGGGCACAGGCCCGGGTTGTGGGCTCGATCCCCACCAGCAGGGGGCGTGCAGGAGGCAGCCATCCATGATTCTCTCTCATCGCTGCTGTTTCTCTCTCTCTCCCTCTCCTTCCTCTTTGGAATCAATAAAAATTATATATATACATACATACATATATATGTATATATTTAATGCTCAGCTGAGGATATATTTTCCCATTGATTCGGAGAGAGAATAAGAAGCGAGAGGGAGAGACAGAGGGGGAAACACGCCAGTTGGTTGCCTCCCCCGAGCGCCCCTGACCAGGGCCGGAAGCCTGCAACCAAGTACGTGCCCTTGACGGGAATCGAACCCAGGACCCTTCAGTCTGAGGGCCCACCACGCTCTATCCACTGAGCCAAGCCTCAGGCTAGAAAATACAAATTCCTTAAAAAGTGGCTGAGGAGCCGAAACCGGTGTGGCTCAGGGAATAGAGCGTCGCCTGCAGACTGAAAGGTCCCGGGTTCGATTCCGGTCAAGGGCATGTGTCTGGGTTGCGGGCACATCCCCAGTGGGGGTCGTGCAGGAGGCAGCCGATCGATGTTTCTGGCTTTCTCTCACTCTCCCTTCCTCTCTATAAAAAAAATCAATAAAAACATATTTAAGGAAAAAAAAAAGTGACTGAGGAGCAGCTCACCAGCTACGGGGTTCCTGCGTGCAGGCAGACCCAGCTCCCGATGCAGAGGCCAGCAAGGGAGACCGAGGGGTGGAGGGGCCAAGCGGGCGGGAGGGGGGGCTTTCCTGTTCGCACGGGGCCGCCGGCCCCCCGGACACGGACATGGTCACGGTCACGGACACGGGTGGGGCCGCAGGCACTCACGACAGCATCGCGAAGGTGGCCAGCGTGACGGCCAGGCAGAGCACCGACAGGGAGCAGCCGATGTAACTGATGGACGACAGCGCCACCTGGTGTCCGCGCGTGAGCTGTGCGGGGAGCGGAGCGCGGGACCTGAGGTCAGACCCTGGGGACTGGCCCTGAGGTGAGCGAGGCCGGACCGGATCCAGTGGGCGCTCCAGCCCCGCGGGTGCCCCGCTGAGTGTCGGGGCCCCTGTCCCGCCGGGAGAGTGGCTCCAGGGGCCCTGCTGCTGCCCCCACAGAGGCTGGTCCTTCAGGGGTCAGCCCTGGGTTTGCACGTGGCAAATGCCCCAATGGTCCCACCAGCCTAGACCTGCACCTGCTGAATCCTTCCTCCTCCCCACAGGGGGCTTGGCCTTGGGGTCCCGCTCAGGCCCACCGGGGCCCTGCTCGGCCCACCAGGGGCCCGCCCACTGGGGGCCCTGTCCCCCCTCACTGGGGGGCCCTGCTCCGCCCACCAGGGGCCCCGCTCCGCCCACAGGGCCTGCCCCGCCCACCGGGGGCCCTGCCCACGGGAGGTGCCTCCATTCCCCTCCTGGCTCCTGAGACGGTGCCTTTGGGCACGGATGGTGGTTTTTGGGCACGGGTCATTTTCCTGGTTTTGCACGGATAATTTTAAACCACTTTCAAGCCTATTGCCCGGCGAGGAGCGGCTGGGATCTGCTTCCACAAAGACGCTCACGGCCGGGCTAAAGCCGGTGGCCACTCGGCGTGCGCCCAGGCCCTTGCTCAGGTTTGTCTTCAGCTGATTGGACGGGGCTGCCCCTTCCTCCCTCCACCCGTCCCGCCCCCAGGCCACCACCTTTGCAGGTCAATGAGGGAGGGACCCCGAGGAGGCCCTGCTCGCTGCCCTCCGCCCATCCCCATCCGGGGCACAGCACCCCCTCCCCGCACCCTTCCTGCTGCCCCATGAGCCCCCGGAGCCAGGAACGCCCTCCCGGCCCCGGCCTGCTCACAGGGCACGTCCTGGCTGACGCCCCTCTGACCGCACTGTCAAAGGGGGGGGCCCTCAGGCCTGGCCGGGTGGCTCAGTGGGTAGAGCATCGACCCGCTGGGCCAGGGCTGGGAGGTCGGTGCCCCGTCAGGACAGGGGAGTCGGCCAATGACCGCTCCAGGAAGGGAGCCACACACCTCTCTCTCTCTCTCTGTCTCTGTCTCTCTCATCAGTGAACGTTAAAATGAGAAGGAAAGATTCCCCGACCGTCTCCGCAGCCCCCCACCTCCGCCCACACCTCCGCTGTAGGAAGAGGCTCTGTGGGAAGCGACAGAAAAGGCCTGGTTGTTCCCCCCCCCCAAACCCCTGCCAACTTTGTGCCCCAACAAGCTGCCTGCAGAGCTGTCGGGGAGCGAGCGGGCCTCGGGCAGCGCCACCTGCACGGACGACCTGGCTTATGAGCTCCCCTGGGCTCCCTTCCTCGATTGGCATCATCCCTCCCCTCCCGGTTGCCTCCCATCCTCCCTCTCCCCTCCCCCCCCTTCCTGGTGGGAAACTGCTGGGCCTCGGCTGCACCAGGCTTCCCGAAGAGCTGCTGTTTGGTTGGAAATAAACGCCTGTCCCCTCTCGATGGCTTTTGACCCTCAAGTTAACACTCTCCCCTGTGTCGTGCTCACTGCCTCCCCCAGAGGCCGTCAGCTCCTCCTGCGCAGACCAGACCGGGCCTGAGCCTGGGGGCGGGGCCTGAGCCTGGGGGCGGGGCCTGAGCCTGGGGCGGGGGCCTGAGCCTGGGGCGGGGCCTGCATATGAAGGCGGGCCTGCATATGGAGGCGGGGCCTACACTTGGGGGCGGGTCTGCACTGGGGGCGGGGCCTGTATGTGGGGGCAGGGCTTGCACATGGAGGACAGGGGCCTGTGTGCACCTGGGGGCCGGGGTCTGCACATGGTGGGCAGGGTCTGCATGTGGGCTGGCTTGCAGAGGGATGAACAAAACGAGAATAGAATTTTTTTGCCAAAGCAGCAGGGCTCACAGATGTCCCCTTTCCCCAGGAGCCTTCCTGCCCTGCCGCCTCCCCTCGGTCCCCATGGCCGACAGCCCCCGCCCCCCGTGCCCCCCAGCAAGGACGGCCTGACCTGGAGCGCCCCCCGCCCCGCCTACACCTCCAGCGGCACCACCTGCATGAGGATGGCGAAGTTGGTGAGGTGCGTGCAGCGGCAGACGGAAGTAGCTCAGGTCCCCTCCACCAGGACGCAGCCCTCGTCCGACCAGACGCCGACCCCGGAGCTGCGGGCACAGAGACGGGGGGGAGGGGGTCAGCGGGCAGAGCACCCCGTCGTCAGCCAGCAGAACGCGGCCGGTGGGGGGGGGGGGGCAGCCGATCCCATTGATTCTCTCTCATCACGAACGTCTCTCTCTTTCTCTCCTTCCTCTCTGAAACCAATAAAGAAATATATTTTAAAAGATAAAATATGGGGACCGGGATCAGGACGTGGACAGCATGGGCCTCACACCTGGCCCGGCGGTACCCCCGGCCCCCCTCCGGCCGCACCTGAAGTCCAGGAAGGCGCAGTACAGGAACACGCGGTTCGTCTCGTTGGCGGCCTCGAGGTGCTGCCTGCTCGTCTGAAAGGATATCGGGGCGCCGTGTGAGGCCGGCTTCCCCACGGGCTGGGGGCCCCCCAAAGCCGCCGGCTGTCTCCCCTGCCCCTGGTCAGAGGGACCAGGACTCCCGCCTCAGGGCCTTGGCACATGCCGGGCCCCCTCCCGACCCCTCTGCCCGATCACTCTGCTTCCTGCAGGTCTCAGTGTCCCCGAGAGACCGGCCGTGCAGAGCTGGGCCCCGCACCCCCACCCCCGCTCCCCGAGACGCACGCCTCCTGTCCGGCGAGGACACACGTGGATTGGAGACCCCACCACTCCCCCTCCCCCGTCTGCTCTGCCTCCGTGAGCTCAGACACGGGGAGCCCGGTCCGCAGCCACGCGGTCCCACGGAGGGTCACCACGGGGGCGTGGCTCCGTGGCCGGCGTGGCTCGGTGGCCGGCGTGGCTCAGGCCGTGGCTCAGGCCGTGGAAGGGACATTACCGCTGCAGCCAGGCCTGGAGGCACCGTCTCCCACCCGAGGGAGGCGCCGTGGGCTCCGGGCCCAGCCTTCCCCGTGACCCCTCGACCTCTGGTGGAGGCTGCCGCCCCGTCTCCCCCACAGGAGGCGTTCACATCTGGGTGTGTGGTCAGAGGGTGGTGGCGGCTGCGGCTTCCCTGGGCGAGGCCCCAGTCACACCCGCCAGCCCCACCCTCCCTGCCGTGGGAACCCCGAGGCCGTCTGAGCCGAGTTCGCAGCTGGGGCGGGGGGGGATGGGGGAGCACAGGCTTCCCAGTCTCCCCGGGGGCCCAGGAGGCTCTGGGGGCGGCAGCAGCGGCGAGAATTCGGGGTGTGGTGTTGCAGGACGAGGGAGCCGAGCCACCTGTTCGCCCCCACTTTCCTGGAGAAACTGGGAGGGAGAGGAGGTCGTTCCCGCTAGGGGTCGCCCCATGGCCGGGGACCAGGAATGGGGGGGGCATCAGCAGGGTGGGGAGAGGGGAGACAGTACCTCGAACCCTGAGTCGTGGAGCTGAGGGCCCCTGTGCAGCCCTGGGGACGACAGTGAGGGCTCCCTCCACACAGGGCCCCCGACACAGAGCCCCCAACACAGAACCGTCTCTCCCGGGTCTGCCCACCCCTGGGCCCTGGCCTCTGGGCGCAGCCCTCCGTGGCCCTCCGTGGCCTTCCGTGGCCTTCCGTGGCCCTCTGCGCCCGGGGCGGGAGGAAGCAGCGGTGAGCAGAGGGGCTCCGGGAAGGAAAACGCAACATTCCTCGCAGCCGTGGCCAAATACCACCAGAAGGAGGTGCCAACACGGAAACAGAGCCCTGCTGGGCGCTCAGTGGGGAGCGCGGCCCTAGGACCCGGGTTCGAGTCCCGGTCGGGGCACAGGCCCGGGTTGCAGGCTCCATCCCCAGCGGGGGGCGTGCGGGAGGCAGCTGGTCCATGATCCTCTCTTATCATGGACGTTTCTTTCTTTTTCTTTTTTAAAACATATTTTATTGATTTCTCACAGAGAGGAAGGGAGAGGGATAGAGAGTCAGAAACATCGATGAGAGAGAAACATCGATCAGCTGCCTCTTGCACACACACACACACACCCTGCACTGGGGATGTGCCCGCAGCCAAGGTCCACGCCCTTGACCGGAATCGAACCCGGGACCCCTGAGTCCGCAGGCCGACGCTCCATCCACTGAGCCACACCGGTTTCGGCTAAACTACGTTTCTTTATTGGTTTCGGAGAGAAAGGGCGAATGAGAGAGAGATAGAAGCATCCATGACGAGAGAGAGAATCCCTGACTGACTGCCTCCTGCATGCCCCCCCCCCCCCCCGGCCCCCACTGGAGACCAAGCCCAAAACCCAGGCAGCCGGAACCGAACCTGCGACCCTTCGGTCCAAAGGCTGACGCTCTGTCCCCTGAGCCAAGGGCCGGAGCTCGTCTGGATGTTTCCATCTCTCTCCTCCTCCCCCTTCCTCCTCCCCCTTCCGCTGGGAAATCAATACAGAAACAATGTCTACTTTCTAAAGGGAGAAATGCAGGCAACAAAACCAGCCCCGAGTCCATCCCCTCTGGGGGCGACATAAACGGCTACAACGCCTCTGAAGGGCAGCTCCTAGCGCCGAAGGATCGATTCTAACCGAGTCTCTCGCCCACAGTGGCCGAGGCCGCCCCGGAGCACAGCGCTGGCGGCCGAGGCGGAGTTGGGGGGCGGGGGGCAGGGGGCTCGGGACCCGTTAGGGCCGTGGTGGGCAAACGGCGGCTCTTTGGCCTCATGGAGTGCGGCTCTTCCACAAAATACCGCGGCCCCGGGCGAGTCTATGTTGAAGAAGCGCGTTAGAAGAAGTTGACGTTTAAAAAATGTGGCGTGTGGCTCAGCGGATGGAGTGTCGGCTTGCGGACTGAAAGGTCCCGGGTTCGATTCCGGTCACGGGCATGTGCCTTGCTTGCGGGCACATCCCCTGTGGGGGGGGGGGGGCGTGCAGGAGGCGGCTGATGGATGTTTCTCTCTCGTCGATATTTCTGACTCTCTATCTCTCTCCCTTCCCCTCTGTGAAAAATTGATAAAATATTAAAAAAAAAAAAAAAAAACTAAAACAAACCCGGGTGCCTCAACCTTGGGCCCTGCCCCCCCCCCCCCTCAACCCTCCTCACCCCCCTCCATGAGGGCAAGGGACCCATGCGTGCGTCCACCTCTCCCCCAGCTCCCGCCCCCCCGCCCCCCCCGCCCTCCCCGCCCCGCACACCGGTTTGCCCTCGGATGCACGTTTCCCACCGAACAAATCGTTCCCAACTCCAAAGAGCCTCCCCGAACGCCCGCAGAAACGAGAAAGCAAACCTTCAAAGGAAAACCCCAAAACCCAGTCCCGGGGCCTCAATTACGGGGCCTCTGGAATGGTAAACACCCCTCCCTCCCTCCCTCCCGAAGGCCGGCCTCTCTCTGGGATCAGAAATAACCCTGCAGCCCCTCCCTTTGTCTCCGGCTCCCAGCTGGCACCTCCCGACTCCGGAGGCTGGACCCCGATTTCCACAGGGGAGCCCGCGTCCGGCTGTGGGGGGGGGGGGGGCTGGGAGTGTTTGGGGGAGACCCGGCTCCCCCCTACCCCCGCCTGCCAGGCGCTCACACTGGCTGCTGGACCTGGCCGGACACTCCTGTGACAGGAAAGGGTCTAGCCTGGTGTGGCTCAGTGGTTGAGCGTCGACCTTGAACCACGAGGTCAAGGTTCGACTCCCGGTCGGGGCACAGGCCCGGGTTGTGGGGCTGGAGTCCCCGTGTGGGGCGTGCAGGAAAGCAGCCGATGCACGGTTCTCCCTCATCTCTCATCTCTCTCTCTTTCCTGTCTGTATGTTTCTCTCTCTCTCTCTCTCTCTCCCCTCCTCTCGGAAATACCAGGGGTACCGGTTACTAATGCGGGGGTTTTTCAATCGATGGCGTTACACGGATACGGATATAACTACATGCGATTTGATAGGTAGCTATTTTGTTGTGTGGCAACCAGCTTCAAAACTGCACCTGTCACGTTTCTGAAGGCGTTAACATCCTGGATGTTTTTACGCTTAAAAACGTTGAATTTTGTGCCGAAAAAAAAAAGAGCGGGTTTGCGGGAAGTTTTAATTCATTATTTTGTTTTGAAGCAAAGTGCTGCTGAAAGTGAGCGTATGCTTTGGGAAGCTTACGGTGGACATGCCCCATCTCAAGACACTTGTGAGCGCTGGCTTAAGTACTTTTTAAAAATGTATTTTATTGATATTTTACAGAGAGGAAGGGAAGAGGGATAGTTAGAAACATCGATGAGAGAGAAACACCGATCAGCTGCATCCTCCTGCACACCTACCACTGGGGATGTGCCTGCAACCAAGGTACATGCACATGCCCTTGACCAGAATCGAACCTGGGACCTTTCAGTCCACAGGCCGACGCTCTATCTACTGAGCCACACCGGTTTCAGCTTAAACGCTTTAAAAAGGGTGACTTCGATGTGAAAGACAAAGAACGTCCAGGTCAACTGAAAAAGTTTAAAGACCAACAGTGACCGGCATTATCGGATGAAGATGCGTGTCCAACTCAAAAACAACTCGCAGAAAGATTAAACGTCGCTCAGCAAACAATATCCGATCGTTTACAATCGATGGGGAAGATTTTACAGGAAGGAAAATGGATGCCACAGCAACTGAACGAAAGACAAATAGAAAACCGAAAAGTCACCAGTAAAACGCTGCTTCCACGGCACGAAAGTCATTTTTGCATCGAGTTGTGCCTGGCGATGAAAAGTGGATTTATTCGGAGAACCCCAAACGCACAAAATCACGGGTTGATCCAGGTCAACCCTCACCATCGACGGCAAGGCCAGATCGCTTCGGGAAGAAGACACCGCTCTGCGTTCGGTGGGATCGGGCAGGTGTGGTGTGTTATGAGCTTCTAACACCGGGTGAAACCGTTAATGCCGATCGCTACCAACAACAAAGAATCAACATGAACCCTCTTTGATCGTAAAACGACCAGCACGGGCCGGCAGACACGGCAAAGCAATTCTGCCTCACGACGACGCCCCATCACACGCTTCACAACCAGTAAAGACGCGTGAAAAGATCTTGCCTGGGAAGCATGAACCCACCCGCTGTGTCACCAGCCCTCGCTCCCTCCGACGACCACGTGTTCCCGTCCACGGCACACGCACGGTCTGAGCGGCCCTTCAACGCGGACGAAGACGTGGACAGTGGGGTCTCTGAACGGCCTGCCTCAAACAGAAAAGTTCTGTTGGGGACGGAACCCACCAGTGACCTGCCGGGACCTCACAAGGTCCATCCTGTTTCCAGCAAGCTCGGTTTTCTCTGACGCGGCCTCACCTGGGGCCCAGTCCACCTCCCAGCAGCTCTGGCCCAGGTCACATGGCCGAGCAGAGCCGTGGGCCCTGCCCCCACCTCGTCCGCACCCGTCCCCGCTCCCGAACGGCTAATTTAGGCTTCGCCTCTGATGGGATGGGCACAACCGTAGCCAGATTCTAGCCTTTCATCCGTAAGACCCACTCTGTGTTATCGGTGATCGATAGCTCAAATGCCGTGTGTCCAGTGTGAATTACACACACACACAGACGCACACGCATATGCACACACATGCACACACCGCACACACATGTACACACACATGCACACTCACGCACATGCACACACACAGACATACAGGGTCACGGAGAAGTCACGGGGTGGGGACCGGGCTTCCCCATTCTCTCCTGTGTACGGACCGATGCTCGACCACCTGACTGTCTGACTGCCGTGCGGTAGACCTGCAGGCAGTACGCGGTGGTGTTGAAGGTAGACGCTAACGGAAAATCGAGATTACTGTTTGGGTACGCCGGGGCCGAATGGTTGGGAACTTGGTCCTGTTTGACGATGGATGTCTAAGTTCAAAACCGTCCTATCGAATGAAAGAGTCATATGCAAACTGACCGTCACTCCAACACACAAGATGGTTGTTCCTAGGTGGTCAAACATGGCCAGCAGGGGAGGGCAGTTGGGAGGGACCCAGGCCTGCAGGGGAGAGCAGTTTGGGGGTACCGGGTCTACAGGGGAGGGCAGTTAGGGGTGACCAGGTGTTCAGGGGAGGGCAGTTTGGGGAAATCAGGCTGGCAGGGGAGCAGTTAGGCATTAATCAGGCTGGCAGGGGAGTGGTTAGGGGTGATCAGGCTGGCAGGGGAGTGGTTAGGGGCCATCAGGAAGGCAGGCAGGCGAGCAGTTGGGAGCCAGCGGTCCTGGATTGTGAGAAGGATGTCCGACTGCCCATTGGGGCCTGATCCTACTGGCAGGATCGGGCCTAAACGGGCAGTCGGACATCCCTCGAGGGGTCCCAGATTGGAGAGGGTGCAGGCTGGGCTAAGGGACATCCCCCGCCCCCTGTGCACGAATTTCTTGCCTCCGGCCCGTAGTTTCCAATAAAAAGGTAAAACAGGAAGTGCACGGAGAGAGGCAGCGAGCGGGTGACCGTCCTGCCTGGGTTCCGCCCACAGATGATTGATTGATTGATTGGTTTTATGTATTAAAAGCAAATGTGGATGAGCTGCCAACCTCATGTCGGAGTATGGTTTACCACCTGACTGGCGGCTTCCCCCCGCGCCTGGCGCTGCAGAGACACCGAGAGCCGCACACCCTCGGCCCCCGAGTCAAACGCAGCTTCCCGCGCTCACGGCACCAGCCCGGCCGCTGAGCCCCCTCGGACCTCGTCTACCCCTTTCGGACTCGGACGCGAGTCGGTTCTAGAACAGGTCTGTGGCTCCGAGGTTGAGCATCGACCGATGAACCAAGAGGCCGTGGTTCCATTCCGGGTCAGCGGGGCACGTGCCCCAGGTTGTTGGCGGCTCGGTCAAAAAAAAAAAAAAAATCACCATCATGAATCTGAAAAACCAATACCATGACCCCCCCCCAAAAAAAGGCATCAGCATGACTCACCAAAAATCAAGAGTGACTCAGCAAAAAAATGCCAGCACGACTCAGCACAAACCAATACCATGACTCAGCAAAAATGAATACCACGACTCAGCAAAAATTAATACCACGACTCAGCAAAAAACTGCCAGCACGACTCAGCACAAACAAATACCATGACTCAGCAAAAACCAATACCACGACTCAGCAAAAAACCAATACCATGATTCAGCAAAAAAAAAAAAAAAAAAAAAAAAGAGGCATCAGCATGGACTTGCCCAAAATCATCAGTGTAACCACTGGCCTGCGGTCTGTGTCCAACGGTTTAATGAGCTCTCCCCTAATGCATCATCCGCAGGGCCCAGACCCAGTGATCTCTGTGGCCTTATGCTGCCGGACCCCTCCCCCCCCGCTCTACACAACCGATCAAAGACACACGGGTGGACCCGCCTCCACTCACCAGCTTGTGCCTGAGCCGGATGGTGGTCAGCGGGAGCCGGACAGGTTCTGGGAGAGCGTGGGCGGCGGCACCACCTCCAGGGAGATGAGGAAGCTGGCGGCCGACAGCCTGCAGCTCCTGCAGGCCGCCGCCCCGGCGATCCTGGGCGGGACAGGAAGATCAGGACAGGGGTGGGCACGCAGCGAGGAGCCTGGCCTGTGGGGGCCGGGGTGGACGCAGCTCCCTCCCAGGCTGGGCGCCAGCCCCCCGGGCGGGTCCTACGCTCAGAGTTTGAATCTGCAGCTTGAATTTATCGATCAAACCCCGTTCCCCTGCTCGGCCAGGGTGGCTCAGTGGTGGAGCGTGGCCCTGTAGACCAGGAGGTGAGGGTTCGACTCCCTGTCAGGGCACAGGCCCGGGTTGTGGGTTCGATCCCCAGTGGGGGGCGTGCAGGAGGCAGCTGATCCATGATTCTCTCTCATCATGGATGTTTCTCTCTCTCTCCCTCTCCCTTCCTCTCTGAAGTCAACAGAAGTATTAAAAAATAAAAAAACAAAAACAAAACATCCAGTTAACTCACTGCGTGCTCATGGTGAGGTTAGCATGGGCACCCCTGGCCCACAGGACACAGACACACAGACACACAGACACACACACACACACACACACAGACAGACAGATACAGACACACAGACAGATACAGACAGATACAGACACACAGACACACAGACTCACAGACATACACACAGACACACATTCACACACACACCACACACACAGACATACACACAGACACACACACACAGACACACACACAGACAGACAGATACAGACACACACACACACAGACACACACAGACACACAGACACACACAGACTCACACACAGACACACAGACACACAGACACACAGACAGATACAGACACACAGACACAGACAGACACATACACAGACAGACACACACAGACATACAAAGACACACAGACAGATACAGACAGATACAGACAGACTCACACACAGACACACAGACAGACAGACACACACACACACACAGACAGATACAGACAGATACAGACACACAGACTCACACACAGACACACAGACACACAGACAGACACACACACACACAGATACAGACACACAGACAGATACAGACACACAGACACACACAGACACACATACACACACACACATACACAGACATACACAGACACACAGACAGATACAGACAGATACAGACACACACACAGACAGACACACACAGACATACAAAGACACACAGACAGATACAGACAGACACAGACACACAGACACACAGACTCACACACAGACACACAGACACACAGACACACCCACACGCACACACACATAGACATACACAGCTCACACACAGACACACAGACAGATACAGACACACACACACACACAGACACACACACACAGACACACACAGGCAGACACACACAGACACAGACACACACACACACACAGACACAGACATACACACACACACAGTCACACACACACAGTCACACACACAGACTCACACATAGACAGATACACACAGACACACAGACACTCACACACACACACAGACAGATACAGACACACACACAGACACACAGATACACACACACAGACATACAAAGACACACAGACAGATACAGACAGATACAGACACACACACAGACAGACACACACAGACATACAAAGACACACAGACAGATACAGACAGATACAGACACACACACACACACAGACTCACACACAGACACACAGACACACAGACACACAGACACACAGACTCACACACAGACACACAGACACACAGACACACCCACACGCACACACACATAGACATACACAGACACACAGACAGATACAGACAGATATAGACACACACACCACACAGACACACACACACAGACACACACAGGCAGACACACACAGACACAGACACACACACACACACAGATACACACACACACACAGACACACACAGACACACACAGACACACACACACAGACACACACACACAGACACACACAGACACACACACACACAGACACACACACACACAGACACACACACACAGACACACAGGCACACAGACAGATACAGACACACAGACACAGACAGACACATACACAGACAGACACACACAGACATACAAAGACACACAGACAGATACAGACAGATACAGACAGACTCACACACAGACACACAGACAGACACACACACACACACACACACACAGATACAGACAGATACAGACACACAGACTCACACACAGACACACAGACACACAGACAGACACACACACAGACAGATACAGACACACAGACAGATACAGACACACAGACACACACACATACACACACACACATACACAGACATACACAGACACACAGACAGATACAGACAGATACAGACACACACACAGACAGACACACACAGACATACAAAGACACACAGACAGATACAGACAGACACAGACACACAGACACACAGACTCACACACAGACACACAGACACACAGACACACCCACACGCACACACACATAGACATACACAGACACACAGACAGATACAGACAGATATAGACACACACACACACAGACACACACACACAGACACACACAGGCAGACACACACAGACACAGACACACACACACACAGATACAGACATACACACACACACAGACACACACACACACAGTCACACACACAGACTCACACATAGACAGATACACACAGACACACAGACACTCACACACACACAGACAGATACAGACACACACACAGACACACAGATACACACACACAGACATACAAAGACACACAGACAGATACAGACAGATACAGACACACACACAGACAGACACACACAGACATACAAAGACACACAGACAGATACAGACAGATACAGACACACACACAGACAGACACACACAGACATACAAAGACACACAGACAGATACAGACAGATACAGACACACACACACACAGACTCACACACAGACACACAGACACACAGACACACAGACACACAGACTCACACACAGACACACAGACACACAGACACACCCACACGCACACACACATAGACATACACAGACACACAGACAGATACAGACAGATATAGACACACACCACACACAGACACACACACACAGACACACACAGGCAGACACACACAGACACAGACACACACACACACACAGATACAGACATACACACACACACAGTCACACACACACAGACACACACAGGCAGACACACACACACACACACACACACACACAGATACAGACACACACAGGCACACACACAGACACACGCACAGACACACAGACACACACACTCACACACAGACACACAGACACAGACACACAGACACACGCACAGACAGACAGACACACAGACACACAGACACACACAGACACACACACACACAGACAGACACAGACACACGCACGTGCGGTCCGGCCGGATGTTGGTCAGGTAGCGGTGCATCGTGTGGTAGAGCAGCCCCACGATGGTGGTCCAGGCTGCGGGGGGCGAGGGGGAGCCGTCACGTCCGGGGCGAGCGAGCAGGAGGAGGAGCACGCAGCCCCCGCCAGGCCCCTCCCCACATGCAGCCGTGGCCTGAGAGCCCGAGAGCCAGGGAGGAAGAGAGCGAGGGCCCCTCCCAGGTCCTGACTCCCCCACTGTCACTGTCTCCGAGTCTTCACAGCAACATCGACCCCCCACACACACCCCGGCCGTCAACCCGCTGTCCTTCCTGCCTGCGCCGGGCCCCCTCCCTCCCGGGCCGCCCGATTCCCTCCGCTATCTGGGGGCTGGGGGGCGGGGCTGGGGGCCTCCTGAGTTCTTGGGGGGCCCTCAGGGGTGTGTAGTGAACAGTCCCCGTCTGACTCCAAGGCTGGAGGCCCTGGACTGGGGCTCAGGTAATGAGGGAACTCCCAGGGTGCACCTCACCTCAAAGTCCCAGGACAGAGTGGCTCCCGGGGAGACCAGGTGCACCCCCTCCCCGGGGCCAGGCACCCACCGTGGCTGCGGAAGGCCTCCTGGGGGATCTCGATGTAGCTGTGGCCCTGCGCCGGGAAGCGGTAGTGGGAGGAGTTCAAGGCCTGGGGCAGGAGCTTGGCCACGGAGTACTCTGTGGGGCGGGGGGGGGGGGTGGTCAGCGCCTCTGCGGGCAGGCCCGGGGACCCCCCTGCTCTGGCCTTTGTAGCAGGACATGCCTGGGGGTACAATCAGGCTCTGGGGGTGCAAATCAGGCTCTGGGGGTGCAATCAGGCTCTGGGGGTGCAAATCAGGCTCTGGGGGTGCAATCAGGCTCTGGGGGTGCAATCAGGCTCTGGGGGTACAATCAGGGTCTGGGGATACAATCAGGCTGTGGGGGTACAATCAGGGTCTGGGGGTACAATCAGGCTGTGGGGGTACAATCAGGCTCTGGGGGTACAATCAGGCTGCTGTGGGGTACAATCAGGCTGTGGGGTACAATCAGGGTATGGGGGTACAATCAGGCTCTGGGAGTGCAATCAGGCTCAGGGGGTGCAATCAGGCTCTGGGGTACAATCAGGCTCTGGGGGTGCAATCAGGCTCTGGGGTGCAATCAGGCTCTGGGGGTGCAATCAGGCTCTGGGGGTGCAATCAGGCTCTGGGGTACAATCAGGCTCTGGGGGTGCAATCAGGCTCTGGGGGTACAATCAGGCTCTGGGGGTACAATCAGGCTGTGGGGGTGCAATCAGGCTGTGGGGGTGCAATCAGGCTGTGGGGGTGCAATCAGGCTCTGGGGTGCAATCAGGCTCTGGGGGTGCAATCAGGCTGTGGGGGTGCAATCCCTGTGACAAAGCGAGGACCTGACGCCCCGGGAGCCGGGGACGGAGTCACAGCCACGTGGCTCACGGGTCCATCCCGCCAGCGGGGGGCACTCTGGGCCTGAGGCCACGTCTCCCCAGTCTCCGCCCGCCCAGCCCCGCCGCCCCCCCGCCCGGCACCTGTTACCCCCCCCCCCGCCCGGCACCTGTTACCCCCCCCCGCCCGGCACCTGCCCCCCCCCGCCCGGCACCTGCCCCCCCCCCTCCCGGCACCTGCCCCCCCCCCGCCCAGCACCTGCCCCCCCCCCGCCCGGCACCTGTCACCCCCCCCCGCCCGGCACCTGCCCCCCCCCCGCCCGGCACCTGCCCCCCCCGCCCGGCACCTGCCCCCCCTGCCCGGCACCTGCCCCCCCCGCCCGGCACCTGCCCCCCCCCGTCCGGCACCTGTCACCCCCCCCCCCGCCCAGCACCTGCCCCCCCCCGCCCAGCACCTGTCCCCCCCCCGTCCGGCACCCTGTCACCCCCCCCCCCCCGCCCAGCACCTGCCCCCCCCCGCCCGGCACCTGCCCCCCCCGTCCGGCACCTGCCCCCCCCCGCCCAGCACCTGCCCCCCCCGCCCGGAACCTGTTACCCCCCCCCGCCCGGCAGCCCCCCCCCCGCCGGCACCTGCCCCCCCCGCCCGGCACCTGCCACCGAGGAGGAGCCCACGATGGCGACCTGCGGCTGGCTGGCCTGCAGGTTGGAGATGCGGCTCATAACCACGTCCACCGTCTCGATCAGGCCCAGCACCAGGCCGTCGTCCTGGCAACGGGGGGGGGGGGGGCTGAGGCATGGACCTCGCCCAGAATCTTGGCCGGTGCCCCGGACGCCCCAAATCCAGTCACAGGCATGCTCTGGGGACGTGGGCCCCGGGAGGACCTGCCAGAGCCGGGCCGGAGGTCCAGGACGGACGTGGGCCCCGGGAGCCCAGAGGACCTGTGTCTGCGGCTCCGGCTCCACCTGGGGGGGGGGCGGGGGCTGGGAATGGTGAACTGGGCTGTGCCTTTCCCTCATTTTTGCTCTGTGAGTCCTCACCCAGCAGAGTGCCTCCCATTGGGTTTTAGAGAGAGCGGAGGGGGGGGGAGGGGAGGGGAGGGGGGAGGGAATAGGAGAGGAGAGGGAGGGGAGGGAAAGGGGGAGGAGGAGAAGGAGCAGGAGAGATAAGAGCAGAGAGGGAGGGGGAGGGGAGGAGAGGTGGGGATGGAGGGGGGAGGGGAGGAGAGGGGAAGAGGGAGGGGGAGGAGAGAGGGGAGAAGGAGGGAGATGGAGGGGGAGAGAATAGGAGGGGAGGGGAAGGGGAGGGGGAGGGTGGAGGGGGAGGAGGGAGATGGAGGGGAGAGAATAGGAGGGGAGGGGGAGGGGAGGGGATGGGGAGGGGGGAGGGGTAAGGACGGGAAGGGGAGGGGAGGGGGAGAGACAGACACTGAGGGGAGGGGAGGGGAGGGGAGGGGAGGGGAAGGGGAGGGGAGGGGGAGAGACAGACACTGAGGGGAGGGGGAGGGAAGGGGAGGGGAGGGAAGGGGAGGGGAGGGGAGGGGGAGGGGGAGGGGGAGGGGAGGGGAGGGGAGGGGAGAGAGAGAGACAGACACTGAGGTGAGGGGACGCATCGAATGGTCGCCGGTCAGGACCTAAGACCCAGATGCAGCCGAGGTCGTGCCCCTTGACCGCAGTCGAACCCGGGCCCCTCTGGTCGCAGGCCGCCGCTCTGTCCCCGGAGCCGCCCGGCCGGGGGCGAGGCCGGTCCTCCCGGCGCGTCGGCCGTTCGGGGGGGGGCGGGGCGGGGGGCGGGCGGCGGCGCTCACCTCGGACGTGGACGTCCAGCTGGGCAGCAGCAGCACCTCGCCCACCGTCCTCAGGAATGCCTGGGGCAGAGGGACCGGGACCCGCTCAGCGGCCAGATGGGGGGGGGCGGCCACACTGAGCGACGGCACCCACTGCCCCCCCACTGCCCCCCACTGCCCCCCACAGCCCCCCCACTGCCCCCCCCACAGCCCCCCACTGCCCCCCACTGCCCCCCACTGCCCCCACAGCCCCCACCTGCCCCCCACAGCGGCCGCCGCTGAGGCCCCCACTGTCAGAGCCCCGAGCCGAGCCATCGGGGGACCAGGCCCTGGAGCACCCCTCCCTGCCCCCCCCTTTCCTCTTTCACCCCTCCCCCGTTTCCCCTCGTTCCCTTCCCCCCTCCCCTCCCCCATTTTCCCTCCCCCCCTCCCGTTCCCCCTCCCCCTTCCATTTCCCCTCCCCCGTTTCCCCTCGTTCCCTTCCCCCTCCCCTCCCCCATTTTCCCCTCTCCCCCCTCCCCCCTCCCGTTTCCCCCTCCCCTCCCCTGTTTCCCCTCGTTCCCCTCCCCCTCCCCCTCCCCCATTTCCCCTCGTTCCCTTCCCCTCCCCTCCCCCATTTTCCCTCTTTCCCCCTCCCCCGTTTCCCCTTGTTCCCTCTCCCTCCCCCCCCCCCCCGGGGGCTCCGAAGCCCGGCCCACCTCGGTGAGGTTCCGCGCCGTGTCGGGGGTCAGGGCCCCGGGGGGCAGGCTGAGCGACAGGTTCTGCAGGAAATGCGGGAGGACGGCCCCGGGCTCTGGGGGCGCCTGCTCCCCTCAGAGAGGCGAGCGATGACGGGGCGGTAGGCGTCCGTGGGAACCTGGGAAACGAAGCCGGAGGGCGGCTGCCTCGGGGGCTGGGGTCAGCCTGGGCACCAGATCACCCCAACCCTGGTCCGATCACGGGCAGTTGTGGGTTCAGTCCCAGCGGGGGGGGGGGGGGGGGGGGGGGACACATGCAGGAGGCAGCCGGTCCGTGATTCTCTCTGATGTGTCTCTCTCCCTCTGCCTTCCTCTCTTTAAAAAATCAATAAAACGTATTTTTTAAAATGCCAGATGCAGCCAAAACCGTTTTTGGCTCGGTGGATAGAGCGTGGGCCTGCGGAGTGAAGGGTCCCGGGTTCGATTCTGGTCAAGGGCATGTGCCTTGGCTGCGGGCACATCCCCAGTGGGGGGTGTGCAGGAGGCAGCTGATGGATGTTTCTCTCTCATCGATGTTTCCTTCTTTTTTTTTTTTTTAAATATATTTTATTTTTTACAGAGAAGAAGAGAGAGGGTAGAGAGTCAGAAACATCGATGGGAGAGAAACATCAATCAGCTGCCTCCTGCACGCCCCCTGCTGGGGATGTGCCCGCAACCAAGGTCCATGCCCTTGACCAGAATCGAACCCGGGACCCCTCAGTCCGCAGGCCGACGCTCTATCCACTGAGCCACACCGGTTTTGGCTCATCGATGTTTCTGACTCTCTGCCCCTCTCCCTTCCTCTCTGTAAAAAACCAATACAATATATATTTTTTAAAAATGCCAGACGGACGGCTTTGGTGTGAATGGACCTTGTCCTCCATCAGGAAGACAGGGGGAAGCCTAGTCTGAGGCCGCTGCGCCCCCCTCCGTCCCCCCACCCGCCTCACCCGCCCCCGGTGCCCCCTCCTGGGCCGCCCTGCCTCTCCCGTCTCCCAGTGACCTCAGCTCCCGGCTCAGCCCCCACCGGCTTCCCCGCCACCCGCCCCGTCGCCCCAGACCCCGCGCTGCCCCCCCCCCCCCCGAGTCGCGGCCCGAAGACCCACGGGAGGGACAGCGGCGCCTGCTCACCAGGGTGCTGGCCGGGGGCGTGGCGAGGAGGCCTGGGGGCGTGGACAGCCAGACGTCCTTCCCTGGAAGAAAGGGAAGGAGGGTGAGGGCCCCACCCTGCTCGCTCCCCGCCGCCCGGCTGAGGGGGCACCGCAGGCACGGGGCGGGGTCAGGGTCAGGGTCAGGGTCAGGGTCAAGGTCAGGGTCAGGGTCAGACTGTGTCTGCCCCAGGTGGGTCCTCGGCTGCTTCCCAGCACCTTCCCCACAAATCGCCACCGAAAAGGTGCTTTCACACCAGCCGCCCACACGCCCCAGGGAAGAACAGGCCGGCCTGTGCGGCTCAGGGGACAGAGTGTCAGCCTGCGGCCTGAAGGGTCCCGGGTTCGATTCCCGGTCAGGGCACAGGCCCGGGTTGTGGGCTGGGTCCCCGGGGGGGGTGGGGGGGAGGGGACGTGCAGGAGACAGTGATTTGTGATTCTCATCATGGATGTTTCCATCTCTCTCTCCCTCTCCCTTCCTCTCTGGAATCAGTAAAAATACACTTAAAAAATAAATATAAATGAGTAACCATTAGGAGACGTCACTCGCGGCCGGACCAGTCAGACGCTGATCCCGGGACGAGCACCTTCCCTCCCAGACGGAGGAAGGGGGCCCCCAGAAAGCGGGGGGAGGGAAGGCACAACTCTCCCGAACCCCATCCCCCCCAACGGTTCTGTTATGCTTTCTATTCAGGACTCCATTTGGGTAATTATAAATAGTTTCAGGGGTAAGGTCAAGGTCAGGGTCAGGGGTGAGGGTTAGGGGTTAGGATTAGGGTCAGGGTTAGGGTTTAGAATTTAGGGGTCAGAGTCAGGGGTTAAAGGTTAGGGGTTAGGGTTAGGGGTTAGAGTTTAGGAGTGAGGGTCAGGGTTAAGGTCAGGGTCAGGCTCAGGGGTTAGAAGCTAGGGGTTAGGTCAAGGTCAGGGGTTAGAGTCAGGGTCAGAGGTTAGAGGTTAGGGTCAGGATCAGGGGTTAGAGGTTAGGGGTTAGGGTCAGAGGTAGAGTTAGGGTTAGGGTCAGGGTTAGGGTCAGGCTCAGGGTTAGGATTTAGAAGTTAGTGGCCAGGGTCAGGGGTTACGGTTAGGGGTTAGAGTTTAGGGGTTAAGGTCAGGGTTAAGGCCAGGGTCAGGGGTTAGAAGTTAGGGGTTAGACTCAGGTTCAGGGTCGGGGATAAGAGGCACGCTGGGGAGGGGTGGATACTCAGGTGTCTCCTTCTCCCCTCCTGCCCTCTCCTGTCCCTCTCCTACCCCCCCCCCCCGCACTGACCGACCCCCCTCCCCCCGCACTGACCGACCCCCCTCCCCCCCGCACTGACCGACCCCCCTCCCCCCGCACTGACCGACCCCCCTCCCCCCGCACTGACCGACCCCCCTCCCCCCGCACTGACCCCCCTCCCCCCGCACTGACCCACGGCCGCGGTGAAGTAGAGGGCCACCTCCTCGGGGCTCAGCGCCCGCTCCCAGATGACGAACTCGTCGAAGGCGCCAATCTCGTAGCGCCGGGCGCGGCCCTGCCCGGAGCCGAGGACCAGGCCGGCGCCGGGCTCGCCGTAGGCGGGGGACGCCCGCCCGCGCCGGTCCCAGGTGCTCAGCGAGCCGTTGACGTAGACCTTCAGGCCCTGCTGGGGCGTCCAGGTGAACAGCACGTGCGTCCAGTGCGGGCCTGGGGGGGGGGGCGCGGCTGAGCGGGGACGCCTCCGTCCTGGGCACAGCCCCTCCGCCCGGACGACCCTGTCCCGCCCCCCTCCTCCCTCCCCCCTCCCCGGGCACATCCTCACGGTCCCTGTCCCCCCCACACACACACACCCTCCCTCTGAGGAGCCCCCCCCCAGCAGCCCCTAAGGGCAGGGTCCCCCCCAGCCGCTCAGCTCCCGCCCCAGGCGGGCGGGCGGGGCGGCGGCCCTCACCTGGCGGGCTGAAGATGGCCACCCACGTGCGGGCCTCGTCCCGCGTGTGCAGCTCCACGGAGCCCCGGCCGCCGCCGGAGCAGACCCTGAACCAGTCCGAGACGACCTGCTCGCCGTAGGCCCAGGGCCTGGCCCGGGCCGGCTCCCCCTGCGTCTTCCAGAAGAAGGAAAAGGAGACGCCTGCGGGGAAGGCAGGGGCGGTGGTGTGGCTCAGTGGATCGAGGGTCGGCCTGAGGGGTCCCGGGTCCGAAGACGGGTCGAGGGCGTGGACCTCAGCTGCAGGCTCTGTCCCTGTCCCTGGCTGGGTGAGGGGGGTGTGTGTGCAGGAGGCAGCAATGGCTGTGTCCCTTCTCCCATCAATGCTTGTCTCCCTCCCTCCCTCGCTCGCTCCCCTCCACTCTCTCTAAGAAAACCCAGCAGCCGAAACCGGTGTGGCTGCAGTGGATAGAGCGTCGGCCTGCGGACGGAGGGGTCCCGGGTTCGAGTCCGGTCAAGGGCATGGACCTTGGCTGCGGGCACGTCCCCAGTGGGGGGCGTGCAGGAGGCAGCTGGTCGATGTTTCTCTCTTATTGATGTGTCTAACTATCCTTCTCCCTTCCTCTCTGTAAAAAAGTCAATAAAATATATTAAAAAAAAAAAAAACCAAAAACAAAGACCCAGCCGTCGCCGGGGGAAACAGCCCGGGTGAGGGCTCACTACACAGAGAAGCGCCCCTCGACATGGTCCCCGCGACAGACGGAACTTGGGGGGCTGCTCGGGGGCTGCTGTGCTGTCCCAGGACCTGGCTGGCCATTTCCGGAGCCCGCAGCCGCTCCCCGTGAAGGTGGCGGGCTGAGCCCCAAAGGTGGCCCCCCCCCAGCCTCTCCGTCCGGCTCCCGAACCCCTGTCGGGCCTCTCCAACTCCAGCTGTTTCCCAGGGAGACGGCTCATTGCGAAACGCCGGTTATGAAACGGCTTCCCTACCCCGGGGGGGGGGGGGGAGGCGCGGAGTCCGTTCCCCCAAACACGCGGCTGCGTTTGAAAATGCGTTTTGGCCCTGAGGGGTCTGGCTCGGCGGAGAGAGCGTCAGCCTGCGGACTGAAGGGTCCCGGGTTCGACTCCAGTCCGGGGGGGGGGGGGGGGGGGGAGACAGGCCCTGGTTGCGGGACTGATCCCCAGGGTGGGGCATGCAGGAGGCAGCCGATCAGTGATTCCCTCTCATCCTGGATGTTTCTCTCTCTCTTGCCCACTCCCTCTCTCTCTGACATCAACAAAAATGTTTTTTAAAATATATTTTATTGATTTTTCACAGAGAGGAAGAGAGAGGGATAGAAAGTCAGAAACATGGATGAGAGACAAACATCGATCAGCTGCCTCTTGCACACCCCCCCACTGGGGATGTGCCCGCAGCCAAGGTCCATGCCCTTGACCGGAATCGAACCCGGAACCCTTCCGTCCACAGGCCGACGCTTTATCTGCTCAGCCAAACTGCCTTCGGCAACAAAAATATTTTTTAAAAATAAAAATAGCCCAAACCGGTGTGGCTCAGCGGACAGAGCATCAGCCTGCGGACTGAAAGGTCCCGGGTTCGATTCCGGTCAAGGGCATGGACCTTGGCTGCGGGCACATCCCTAGCGGGGGGCGTGCAGGAGGCAGCTGATGGATGTTTCTCTCTCATCGATGTTTCTGGCTCTCTGTCCCTCCCCCTTCCTCTCTGTGGAAACTGGTAACATAAACTCTAATCAATCAATAAAATAAAAACACACTCACCCTCGGGGCCGCACTGGGCGGGGTTGCTGAGGCAGGAGGCCTTGTAGCGCTCGTAGTAGAGCAGCGTGATGCCCTTCTGCCCCCGCAGGTAGATGCCCTTGCTCACCTTGCCCTCCACAATGTCTGGGGGGAAAGGGGGCGGCTGTCAGGGGCGTCCTGGGGCCCCAAGTCCCGAGATCCATCCGACCCACGGCCCACCCACACGCTGGGCACTGTCCCTGCTTATAATGGAACTAGAGGCCCGGTGCACGAAGTCCGTGCGGGGGGCGTGGGGGTGTCCCTCGGCCCAGCCCTCACCCTCTTCACCCTCAAGGGATGTCCGAATGCCCGTGTAGCCCCTAAACGGGCAGCCAGACATCTCTCTCATGATCCAGGACTGCAGGCTCCCAACTGCCTGCCTTCCTGATTGCCCCCGACCGCTTCTGCCTGCCAGCCTGATCACCCGCTAACCACTCCCCTGCCAGCCTGATTGATGCCTGACTGCTCCCCTGCCAGCCTGTCTGCCCCTAACTGCCCTCCCTTCAGGCCTGGTCACTCCTAACTGCCTCCCCTGCAGGCCTAGTCCCCCTAAATGCTCTCCCCTGCAGGCCTAGTCCCCCCCCCCAAATGCTCTCCCCTGCAGGCCTGGGTCCCCCCCCCCCAACTAACTGCCCTTCCCTGTAGGACCAGTCACCCCCAACTTCCCTCCTCTGCCAAGCTGGTGGTCATCCCTAACTGCTCTCTCCTGTAGGCTTGACCGCCCCCCCAACTGCCCTCCCTTGCAGGACTGCTCCCTCCCAACTGCACCTCCCCTGCTGGCCTGATCGCCCACAACTGCCCTCCTTTGCAGGCTTGGTCCCTCCCAACTGCCATCTCCTGCTGGCCATCTTGTGTCCACGTGGGGTCAGGATCTTTGACCACATGGGGGAAGCCCTCTTGTGTGTTGGAGTGACGGACAGTCTGCAAATTACTCTTTTATTAGATAGGACTAAAGGCCCGGTGCATGGGGTCCGTGCACCCGTGGGGTCCCCAGGCCTGGCCTGAGCCCTCTTGAAATCCGGGACCCCTCGGGGGATGTTGGAGAGCTGGTTTCGGCCCGATCCCCACAGGCCAGGCCGAGGGACCCCCCTGGTGCACAAATCCATTCATTGGGCCTCTAGTAAGCACATAAGATCTTTGGTTCATCTCTTCCACCCTCCCCCTTCTCCCCTCCCTTCTGAGATTCATCAGTCTGTCCCATGCCTGTGCCCTGGGTGTCTGCCCCCGGTGGTCAGTGCGCGTCATAGCAACCGGTCGAACGGTCCGACGGTCGCTTAGGCCGTTATCTATTTTAGACGTCTCTCTTGGTGCGTATTGCTATGGGATATTCCGATCAGCCTAGATTCATATTTTGGAACTAATCATTCAATGACCAAGGGTCTACAAGCTGGTGTGAACAGTCAATCATAAATTCATAGCCATTGGCCGGCCGGCGGGGCTCAGGGGCTGAGCGAAAACCTAGGAAGCAGGAGGTCCGGGTTCGATTCCCGGTCAGGGAACAGGCCCGGGTTGCGGGCTCCATCCCCAGTGCAGGGCGTGCAGGAGGCAGCCGGTCTGTGATTCTCTCTCCTCATGGATGTTTCTCTCTCTCTCTCTCCTTCTCCCTTCCTCCCTGACATCAATAAAATATATTTTAAAACACACACACACACACAAACAAAAAGCAATGACAACATCAAACGCAACAATAGCCAGCTGGTGTGAATGAATAAAATTATACTTTTCTTTGTGTCAGATCGGCCAAAAATCTATTTGGGGGTGAGCCGTGGATTCTCTCTCTCTCTCTCTCTCTCTCTCTCTCTCTCTCGTTTTTTTAAAATATTTTATTTATTTTACAGAGCGGAAGGGAGAGGGATAGAGAGTCAGAAACATCGATGAGAGAGAAACATCTATCAGCTGCCTCCTGCACACCCTCCACTGGGGATGTGCCCGCAGCCAAGGTCCATGCCCTTGACCGGAATCGAACCCGGGACCTTTCAGTCCGCAGGCCGACGCTCTATCCACTGAGCCAAACCGATCTGGACATTTTTAAATTTTATTTATTTTATTTTATTTATTTGTTTGTTTGTTTGTTTATTTTTTAGAGCCGAGGATTCCCGTCTTAGTCCGTGGTGCCGTGTTGGGAGGAGGCTGTGCACCGCTGGCTGGTGGAGCTGATAAGTGAGGCTGTAAAAGCCGGAGCCATCGGGCATGCACGGTGCATGGGTCAAAGTCAGTCTCCTCAACACCTCCCCTGCCCGAGGGGACCCCTGGCGAGGAGGCCTCCCCGGACTGGCCTGGGCGAGGTCGGTCCTGGAGCCAAACACCTCCCAGCTGGACGAGCAGCAGTGATGGGTTAAAGAGAGATCAGCTGGTGTGGCTCAGGGGGTAGAGCGTCGGCCTGCGGACCGAGGGGTCCCGGGTTCGACGCCGGTCAAGGGCACGGACCTCGGCTGTGGACCTCGGCTGTGGGGGGTGTGTGTGTGTGCAGGGGGCAGCTGACGGATGTCTCTCTCTCATGGATGTTTCTGACTCTCTGTCCCTCTCCCTTCCTTTCTGTGAAAAATCAATAAAATATGTATTTTTTTTAAAAAGAGAGAGAGAGATGAGCCCTGACGGATGTGGCTCAGGGGTTGAGCGTCAGCCTGTGGATTAAAGGTCCTGGGTTTGATTCCTGGTCAGGGAACAGGCCTGGGTTCTGGGCTCGATCCCCAGTGGGAGGCATGCAGGAGGCAGCCAATCCATGATTCTCTCCCCTCTCCATTCCTCTCTGAAATCAATAAAAAGGAGGGGGAAAAGACCATTAAGTCTTCCCTTAAAAAAATAAAATAAAAAAGGGAGCCCTGGCTAGTTTGGCTCAGTGGATAGAGCGTCGGCCTGCGGACCGAAGGGTCCCGGGTTCGATTCCGGTAAAAGGCATGGACCTTGGTTGCAGGCACATCCCCAGTGCGGGGGCGTGCAGGAGGCAGCTGATCGATGTTTCTCTCTCATCGATGTTTCTAACTCTATCCCTCTCCCTTCCTCTCGGTAAAAAAAATCAATTAAAAAATATATTTTTTTAAAAAGGGAGATGAGGGTGTAGCCCCGGGGATGGGGCCGACGTCCGCGGACCGGCCGTCCTCCCCCGCCCCCCCCCCCCCCCCCCGCCCCCTGCTCTGGCTTCGGGGAGAGCGGGCAGCCGAGCTCTGGGAGGGATCAGCGAAGATAATTCCTCTGTGACACCTGTGGGTGTGTGTTTTATAACACAGTCTCTAATGATTAAAAAGAAATTCCAGCCGCAGATAACCATTTCCCCATGACTCCGGCGGGCGTGTGCTGTGTAAAATAGCTTCTAATGATTAAAAAAAAAAAGTCCAGCTGGGAACAGCGATGTTGAATGTCGGTCCGAGGCCCAGTGTTTTATGGGGCCTTTTAAAACCCTCCCCCACCCCGAGCCTGAGCCTTTTCAGAATCCAAACAGCCTCTATTTTTAGAGCCTCCGTCCCGGGTCTGTTTTGTGCCGAAAAGGAGCAGCTGGTTTGGAAGAGCCAGGGTCCCGGGTTCGATTCCCGGGCAGGGCCCAGGCCTGGGTGGAGAGCTCATCCCCAGTGTGGGGCGTGCAGGAGGCAGCTATGGCTGATTCTTTCTCATCGCTATGTTTCTCTCTCCCTCTCCCTTCCGCTCTGAAATCCATAAAAACACATTAAAAAAAAGATAAAAAAACAACACAAAAACTCCCGGGTTTGTCTCCTTTCCTGGCGTCGGCGGCTCTCGCTCGCCAACAGAGGATTCACACAGAACCTCACCCCTGGGGGGCGGGGGGAGCGTGCTCACCTACGGTCGCAGAGGCCTGTGAGTAGGCAGAGTCATTGGTGGGCACAAAGGTAGCGTTATGGGAAGGGGGCACGGTGAGGTTGCGGGCGCGCCATGCTGGGTGGACAACAAGAGAAAGAAAGCACATGGATGAGTGACACGGAACACGGATGGCCCATCTGTCAGCAGCACCGCGGGGGGGGGGGGGTTGGGGGGGGGCGCTCCCCTGGCCGCGGGCACCCTGTCGGAACCTCCCGCCCACCTCTCGCTGGGCAGCCGCACGACGGCTCACGCTCGGCGGCCCGTCGGGACCCAGGGCGCCATGGCCACTGGATCCGGCCACGGGAACTGGCCACGGGATGGGGGCCCACGGGAACTGGCCACGGGATGGGGCCACGTGGGATCTGGCCACCGAATCTGGTCACGGGATGGGGGCTCACGGGATCCGGCCATGGGATGGGGGCCCACTGGAACCGGCCACGGGATGGGGGCCCACGGGAACTGGCCACGGGATGGGGCCCCATGGGATCTGGCCACTGAATCTGGCCACGGGATGGGGCCCCACTGGATCTGGCCATGGGAACTGGCCATTGGGTGGGGCCCGTGGGATCTGGCCACTGAATCTGGACATAGGATGGGGCCCGTGGGATCTGGCCACTGGATCTGGCCACTGGATGGGCCCACGGAACTTGGCCACACGCTCTGGTCCCAGCGAGCGTTCCGTCGAGAGATATGACCGAGCTCGCCACGGGAGGACGGGCAGCGGTGATGTCACAGGGACGGACGGGACAGAGACACGGCACGAAGACAGGGACGTGACGTGATATGGAGACACGTGCACACACGACAGAGGACCGAGCCACGGAGACCAAAGCTGACCGTCCACGGAGGTTTCCCCGCTGGGCCTGCGGGGTTTCCTCGGCCGGCGGGAAAGGGCCCCCGCACGGCCTGGAGCCGTGACCCACGGGCACAGCCGGGCCTGAGGGAGCCCCCACCTTCCCCGAACGTCCGTCCCCGTCCATACACTGAGCGGGAGAGGGGCCGGGGCGGCGGCAGCCACGGGAACGTCCCAGAGCGCCCGGGGGGAGGGCTGCCCGCCACAGGCCGGGTTTTCAGGAGGAGAGTTTTCCAGACACCGAGAGGGACAGTGAGCCCGGCGGCGTGGCTCCGTGGCTGAGCATCGACCTAGGACCCGGGAGGTCCGGGTTCGATCCCCGGTCGGGGCACAGGCCCAGGTTGTGGGCTCCGTCCCCAGTTGGGGGCACGCAGGAGGCAGCCGGTCTGTGATTCTCTCTCATGGTGGATGTTTCTCTCTCTCCCTCTCCCTTCCTCTCTGACATCGATAAAAATAGCCCTCACCGGTGCGGCTCGGTGGATAGAGCGTCGGCCTGCGGACCGAAGGGTCCCGGGTTCGATTCCGGTCAAGGGCATGGACCTTGGCTGCGGGCAGGTCCCCAGTAGAAAGCGTGCAGGGGGCAGCCGATGGATGTTCCTCCCTCCCTCCCTCTCCCTTCCTCTCTGAAGTCAATAAAAAAACATTAAAAAAAATAACAGTTCTGATTAGACCAGAAGAAAACAGCTCAGGAATCTCGGGGCGTCGGCCTCTGGCACAGGTCCGAACCGGGCCAGGAAGAGATGATCCCCGCACAGGTGTGGCCAGGGGCTGGCCACGTCGACCTCTGACCCGGAGGTCGCAGGTCACTTTCGGAAGGGGAGGCGCCCCGATGCGGGGAGCAGCTGGCTGGCAGGCGGGGGCGCCTCCGCCTCGGTGCAGGGTCCCAGCTGGGCCCACGGGGGGAGGGGGAGGAAACGTACCCGGCTCCCACGGACCCCGGACCCACCCGTCGAGGCGCAGCTTCTGGCTGAGGCTGTGTGTGTGTATGGGGGGGCGGGGGGCGCCTGTGGGAATGATCTGAATCAACCCGCCCTCCGATGGCAGAGATCCCTGCTGGCCGGTCTGCGGCTCTGCCACGGACAGGGGCGGCCACACACATGCCGTCCCCGTGTCCCCGCCGTGTCCCCGCCGTGGCCGCCCAGGGCCCTCGCCCCCCGCCGTGCCCCCGCCGTGTCCCCGCCGTGTCCCCGCCGTGCCCCCGCCGTGTCCCCGCCGTGTCCGCCGTGTCCCCGCCCCCCGCGGCACCTCCGGCCGTCTCCTGCAGCTCATGGATGCCGTCCTCGTGTCCCAGGGGCCAGTAGTGGGAGGCGGAGAGCAAGACCTTGAACCCTGAGGACAAAGGACACGGAGTCAGCTGCGAGTTGGAGAGACATTTCGCGCTCTCTCGTGCTTTTTATCATTAGTATTTTAAAAATATATTTTATTGAGTTTTTACAGAGAGGAAGGGAGAAAAACAGAGAGTCAGAAACGTCGATGAGAGAGAAACATCGGTCAGCCGCCTCCTGCAGACACACACCCCCTCCCCGTACTGGGGATGTGCCCGCAGCCAAGGTCCATATGCTCTTGACTGGAATCGAACCCGGGACCCTTCAGTCCGCAGGCCGATGTTCTATCCACTGAGACACACTGGTTAGGGCTTAAATTTTTATTTTTTTAAGTATATGTTATTGATTTTTTTGCAGAGAGGAAGGGAGAGGGATAGAAAGTTAGAAACATCGATGAGAGAGACACATTGATCAGCTGCCTCCTGCACGTCCCCCACTGGGGATGTGCCCGCAGCCAAGGTCCATGCCCTTGACCGGAATCGAACCCGGGACCCTTTCGTCCACAGGCCGACGCTGTATCCACTGAGACACACCAATTAGGGCTCTTTTTAATATATTTTTTAGCGACGTCAGAGAGGAAGGGAGAGAAACACCCATGAGGCGAGAGAATCACGGACCGGCTGCCTCCTGCACGCCCCCCACTGGGGATGGAGCCCGCCACCCAGGCCTGTGCCCTGACTGGGAATCGAACCCCGACCTCCTGGTTCCTAGGTCGACGCTCACCACTGAGCCACACCCGGCCGGGCTAGCAGCCTCTCTCTCTCCCCCTCCTGGTGAGCGTGGGGACAGCTGCCTGAGGGGGGCCACCCGGTCCAGTCCCTCACTCGGCTGAGGCTCCCCCGCTCCGGTCCCCGCTCCGGCCGGCTCTCCGGGGCCGCTCCCCAGAAAGGCAGGCCCGGCCCGATGACTAAACGCTAATCAGACGCCCCAACGCCTGCCAGGTCCCCGCGGAGAATTCATGCCGTGATGACCCTTGTGCTAGCTATGCCTGCAATAAACGTTTTGAAAGAGAAGATAATGGGATCATTATTTTCAGACGAAGTGTGTTCATAACCAAAACGCGGGGGGGGTGGAGGGGGGGGCACAGAAAACCATTACAAATGAGAAAAGAATTTAGCGCGTGAGCAACGGTTACAAACAACGAAGGAATGCGGGAGGAGGCGGACACACACTTGCTCGGCGGCCTCGCGGCTCCCCGGGCTCCCGCGGCCACGGCAGACGCCACGGCAGACGCCACGGCAGATGCCACGCCAGACGCCACGGCCGGGACACTCTCAGGTGGGACTGCGTCCGACAGCGAGAAATCACGCACCGCCCAGCCCGTGGCTCCGTGGCTGAGCCTCAACCCACGAACCAGGAGGTCAGGGTTCGATTCCCGGTCAGGGCACAGGCCCGGGATTGCGGGCTCCATCCCCACCAGCAGGGGGCGTGCAGGAGGCAGCCATCCATGATTCTCTCTCCTCATTGATGTTTCTCTCTCTCTCCGTTCTTCTAAAATAAATTTTTATATATATATATATAAAATGAAAATAGCCCTAGCTGGTTTGGCTCTGTGGATAGAGCATCAGCCTACAGACTGAAGGGTCCCGGGTTCGATTCCGGTCAAGGGCATGTGCCTTGGTTGCGGGCACATCCCCAGTGGGGGGTGTGCAGGAGGCAGCTGATGGATGTTTCTCTCTCATCGATGTTTCTGACTCTCCCTCTCCCTTCTTCTCTGTGAACAAATCCATAAAATATTTTTTGTTTTTAAAGAAGAAAAATAAATAAGCAATAAAAACGAGGGACATCTTGTGAGGGTGGGGGGAGAGGGTGGGGTGTAGGCAGGTGCCAGGAAGACACCTGGTAAAGCCACGTAGTGAAGACAGTACGGAGCACCCCGATTTGGGGCACCCCAGTTTGGGGCACCCCGAGGGTAGACAGGCCGTGGGAAAACACATACCCCTGAGCACCTGCGGAAAGTAATTCACGATCCAGGTGGCGTTTCAAACGGGCGGAGACACAGCATTCGTCCACGGCCCGAGGACCCCTCAGCCCTCCTCCCCCCGAACCTCATTCTTCTCTAAGGACGTCTAACGGACCGACCCTGAAACGTCACAAGACAGAGACGCTTCGGACGCAAACGGCTGTGCGCCGGACGCCACGAATTTCCTAAAGTCTGCTCCAAACCGTCAGTCCGGCTGCACGGGACTGGGGAGCCGTGGTCACGGGACACGCGGGACGGACACGTACGGTCTGCTCCGTACACGACAGGAATAAAACTCCTACCCCGTGAAGGACAGTTCAACCCGAACACGCCGGGGGAGAAGGGCGTACACGAAGATGAAGAAATGCAAATTGTTTTTTGTAACCCGCGGAAAGGCGTTGCCCTGGGTGGCTCGGCAGACAGCGCCAGCCCTCGTCCTGGCGGGTCCCGGGTTCGGTTCCGGTCGGGGGCCGTGCAGGAGGCAGTCCATCCAGGAGTCTCTCTCTCGGGCGATGCTTCCCTCTCGGCGTTTCTCCCCCTCCCTCCCCGGCTCTCCCGAAAAGGAAAATACAAAATAAATAAACCAATGGAAACAATGTCCTTGGGCGAGGCTTAGCAACTGAACCTCACACCCTCGCCGCGTCCGCCCCTCTGCCTTCCTGGGGGGGGGCCATCTGCCGCTGCCTCGCCGAGTGGGGGCCGGCTGGCTTCTCAGCTCCCGGGGGAGGGCCAGCATCTGCTGTGGGGGCGCAGCCGCTGCCCCAGGGGTCCCCCCCTCGACAAAGGGTCCGGAAGGGAGGGCTGTGTCCATGGAGAGCCACCGGCCCGGCTCTCCAGGGCCTCGAGGTCCCGGCGGACCACGACCACTGTCTCCCACGCGCCTGACCACTGTCCCCCCACATGTGGGGGTGTGTGGACACGTGTGGAGGTGTGTGGAGGTGTGTGGACACATGTGGAGGTGTGCGGAGGTGTGTGGACACATGTGGAGGTGTGTGGACACATGTGGAGGTGTGTGGAGGTGTGTGGACACATGTGGAGGTGTGCGGAGGTGTGTGGACACACGTGGAGGTGTGTGGACACACGTGGAGGTGTGTGGACACATGTGGAGGTGTGTGGACACATGTGGAGGTGTGTGGAGGTGTGTGGAGGTGTGTGGACACATGTGGAGGTGTCAGCCCCAGCCACGCCCCGCGTCCGTGGACATGCGTGGTGGCGTGTGGACACGCGGGTCTGTGCCGACCGCCCCGTGCGGCTCCGAGGTGCCGACTGTGATGTGAGACATCGCGTGGCGTCTGGCTCCCGTGTCCTCTCGGCTCCTGTGGAAACCCGCCGTGGCGAGGGAACAGGAGCGCCGGGTCCGCCCCGCGAGGCCCGAGAGGAGGCCAGCTCCGCGGAGAGCCGGGCTGAGGGCCAGGCACGCGTGTGGAGGCGTGTGGACTGTGTGGGCGTGGGTGGGTTGGGTGGAGGAGTGTATGGGTCCGGGTGGACACGCATGGAGGCATGTGGACACACGTGGATCCATGGGGACACGTGCGGCTGTGTGTGTGGAAGCATGTGGACACGTGTGGAGGTGTGTGGACACGTGTGGGGGTGTGGACACATGTGGGGGGTGTGGATACATGTGGGGGTGTGGACACATGTGGGGGTACGTGGACACACGTGGAGGTGTGTGGACATATGTGGAGGTGTGTGGACACACATGGAGGTATGTGGACACATGTGGAGGGGTGTGGACATGTGTGGAGGGGTGTGGACACATGTGGAGGTGTGTGGACACATGTGGATTGTGTGGAGGTGTGTGGATACACGTGGAGGTGTGTGGATACACGTGGAGGTGTGTGGAGGTGTGTGGATACACGTGTGGAGGGGTTTGGACACATGTGGAGGTGTGTGGACACATGTGGAGGTGTGTGGACACATGTGGAGGTGTGTGGACACACATGGAGGTGTGTGGACACATGTGGATTGTGTGGACATGTGTGGAGGTGTGTGGACACGTGTGGATTGTGTGGAGGTGTGTGGATACACGTGGAGGTGTGTGGACACGTGTGGATTGTGTGGAGGTGTGTGGATACACGTGGAGGTGTGTGGACACATGTGGATTGTGTGGAGGTGTGTGGATACACGTGGAGGTGTGTGGACACGTGTGGAGGGTGTGGACACACATGGAGGTGTGTGGACACATGTGGATTGTGTGGACATGTGTGGAGGTGTGTGGACACGTGTGGATTGTGTGGAGGTGTGTGGATACACGTGGAGGTGTGTGGACACGTGTGGATTGTGTGGAGGTGTGTGGATACACGTGGAGGTGTGTGGACACATGTGGATTGTGTGGAGGTGTGTGGATACACGTGGAGGTGTGTGGACACGTGTGGATTGTGTGGAGGTGTGTGGATACACGTGGAGGTGTGTGGACACGTGTGGAGGTGTGTGGACACACATGGAGGTATGTGGACACACTTGGAGGTGTGAGGACACATGTGGAGGTGTGTGGACACATGTGGATTGTGTGGACATGTGTGGAGGTGTGTGGACACGTGTGGATTGTGTGGAGGTGTGTGGATACACGTGGAGGTGTGTGGACACATGTGGATTGTGTGGAGGTGTGTGGATACACGTGGAGGTGTGTGGACACGTGTGGATTGTGTGGAGGGGTTTGGACACATGTGGAGGTGTGTGGACACGTGTGGATTGTGTGGAGGTGTGTGGATACACGTGGAGGTGTGTGGATACACGTGGAGGTGTGTGGACACGACGTGGCCCAGGCACACGTGGGAAGCGCCTTCCAGCCTTCTATCTGTGTGAGCAGCCGGGTCTGGGGCCCCCGTCAATGGTCCTGAGGACACCCCCATCCTCTTGTTCCCCCCATGAGGCTACACGGGGAGGTGTCCCAGCCGTGTGTCCTCTCTCTCCCGTGACGCTGACGCTGGGCCACAGGGAGCCTCTCTGTCCACGGGGCGTCGGGGTGGGGAGCCAGGTCGGTCTCTGCCCCCTTTCCCAGCAGCGACAGACAGGTGGCCACGTCCCCCCACCTGGTAAGTCGGGCGATAAGTCGGGGAGGGGTGACACCGGCCGGAACGTCCGCTCGGCCTGGGTCCCCCCCGGAGGAGGGAGTCCCACCAGCGGCCTCACCGGGGCCCGCGCCCGCCCGCCCACGGCTCCGCCCGACACCCGCTCCGCCGGCAGGACCGGGCGTGTGGCTGTGCCTGCGGCCCCGGCTGGTCCAGAGGTCGCCCCGAGGTGGGGGTGGCTCCCGGAGTAACGGGGGGCGGAAGCTGCCTCCAGGCTGTGAGGACACTCGGGGAGGTTCTCCCATCACACACACGCCGGCCCGGGAGCCCGCGGGGGACAACGGGGGACATGGGGGACAACGGGGGGGCAAGGGGGGACACGGCCGCACACAGCCCCTGCTGCTCACAGGGGCCTCTGTCATGTGCCTGAGCCTCCCCACCTACAGGGGAAGCTGTTTGCCTCTGTCCCCCAACACCCCGAAACGCCTCCTCCTACGGCATCGAGAGGCCCAGGACTCTCACAGCAAAGGATTGGGGGGCGCGAGGCGGGGGCGCCCTGGCCGGTGTGGCTCAGTGGATAGAACGTCGGCCTGTGGACGGAAGGGTCCCGGGTCCAATTCCCGGTCAGGACACAGGTCCAGGTTGCGGGCTCGATCCCCGGGGGGGGGGGGGGGGGGCGTGCAGGAGGCAGCTGATCAGTGATTCTGTCTCATCATGGATGTTTCCATCTCTCTCTCCCTCTCTCCCTTCTCTGAAATCAGTAAAAGCATATTTTTAAAAAATATATATATTTTATTGATTTTTTTACAGAGCGGAAGGGAGAGGGATAGAAAGTCAGAAGCATCGATGAGAGAGAAACATCGATCCGCTGCCTCCTGCACACCCCCTACTGTGGATGTGCCCGCAGCCAAGGTCCATGCCCTTGACCGGAATCGAACCCGGGACCCTTCAGTCCGCAGGCCGATGCTCTAGCCACTGAACCACACCGGTTTGGCACTCTTTTTTTTTTTTTTTTTAAAGGATGGGGTGGGGCCCCGCCTGGGGGAAGGGGTTCCTCCCGCTGCTCCACCAACTCCGAGGGGCGGAGGTGTCCGGCCGGGACCCAGCACAACGAGGGCGGAGGCTCTCAGGCCCCCTCCACCCCCCCACCCCCCCCCTGCCGCCCAGCAGATCCGCCCTGGACATGCGCAGTGCGAGACAGACAGGCAGACAGACAGACAGGCAGGCAGGCAGACAGACAGGCAGGCAGGCCAGCGCGGCAGGAGGCTCCGGGCCTGGAGACACCACCTCTCCCACCGCAGTTCGAGGGCCAGAACCGAGACCAGGCCCGGCCGGTGCTGCTCAGTGGGTAGAGCTCCGGCCTGCGGACCGTAGGGTCCCGGGTTCGATTCCGGTCAAGGCCATGTCCCTGGGTTGCAGGCTCCTCCCCAGCCCCCGGCCCTGCAGGAGGCAGCCCATCCAGACGTCTCTCTCCCATCAGTGTTTCTCTCTCTCTCTCTCTATCTCTCTCCCACTCACTCTGAAAACTCGGGGGAGGATGAACAGCAACAGAAAGACCAGGAGGGTCCCCTCCGGCAGGCGGCTGGCTGGACCTGGGCCGCCCGACCTCCTCACAGACAGACAGACAGACAGACAGACAGGCAGACAGCGGCGTCCCCAGCCCATGGGGCGGGGCGAGCAGGAAGCTCCTTACCTGGATGGGCCTGCAGGCTGGACAGGGCCGGGCGCACCTGCACGCAGAACACAGCGGGTCAGACGGAGGCCGCCCTCGGACCCAGAGCCGGCCCATCCCCCCTCCCCCCCCGGAGCCGGCCCGTCCCCAAACCCGGCCCCTCGGACCGGCCCATTCCCCCCCCTCCGGAGTCAGCCCGTCCCCACGCCCGGCCCCTCGGACCCGGCCCATCTCCCTCCCCCCCCAATCCAGCCCGTCCCCACGCCCGGCCCCTCGGACCCGGCCCATCTCCCTCCCCCCCCAAGTCAGCCCGTCCCCACGCCCGGCCCGCGCCCGCCTGGGACGCTACCTGGAAACTGCAACAAAGTAGCAGCAGCCAGGACGGCGGCTGCCGTCGGGGACGCGGACGTGACAGCTCCCTCATGGCGCCCCCTCCCCGCCGCGTCCGACGTGGCCTCTCCCGTCCGTCTGTCCGTCCGCGGCGGCCCCGGAGAGGCACCCACTCCTGCGCCGCGTGGGGAGTCCGCCCGCGGTTTTCCGCCCGCGGTTTTCCGCCCGCGGACCGGGAGGGACACAGAGCCGGCGCGGCGGGGACGGGAGATGTCGGGGGGCGGCGGGAGGGAGGGAGCCCCGGCCGCGCTCGGCCGGCTCAGCCCGCAGCCCGCATGCCTCCGTCTGTCCGTCCGTCCGGGTCTGAGCCGAGGGGTCCTCCTCCCTCCCTGGCCCTGGCCCTGGCCCTGGCCCCGAGGGCGGGAACGGGAACCACGCGCCCGCGGTCCCCCGGTCTGCTCGGTTCGGTCCGGTCCGGTCCGGCCCGGCGCCCTGGGCGGAGGGAGGCTGTGAGGTCAGGCCGCTGCTCAAACTTTGTTCTGGTCTCGTCCCTATTTATATCCCGCCGCCCGCCAGCCCGCCGGCCCTCCTGGGTCCTAGCTCCTGCCTGCGGCGGCCCTTTCTCCGCCCCCATCGCCGCGAATATTAATGAATATTAATCAGGGCGGGGGGCGGGGCACACGCCATAAACTCTGTTTGCCCCAATAAAGAGAAGGTGCTATCGGGGTGCAGAGGGAGAGAGGCCCCGCCCCCTGCCCACCAGCCCTGACCACGGCTCCCCCCTTAACCCTCTGGGTGAACGAAAGGACGGATGGGGCGGGCTGCCTCCGGGGACACTGTGTGGCTGCAGCCAGCCCCAACCCTCCCCCCCCCCCCCCCCCCGCCATGGCTCCCGGGCCAGCCAGACCCCCTCCCACCCAGCCTGCACCTCCGTTGACTTAGGATGAAAGCGTGGGGTCAGGGTTCGATTCCCGGTCGGGGCACAGGCCCAGGTTGCCGGCTCCATCCCCAGTGGGGGGCGTGCGGGAGGCAGCCGGTCCCATCACGGATGTTTCTATCTCCCTCTCCCTTCCTTTCTGTAAAAAATCAATAATATATATATTTTCTAAAGTGTATCCAATCTACACACACACACACACACACACACACACACGCACACACACGGTTAACCCAGGGCTCTTGCCTGCCCTGTGATGTAACTCACACCCGCCTCTCACACCCGCCTCTCTGTACCATCCTGTCCCCACTGCCGACCTGCTGTGTGTCCTTAGGGAAGTTACGGCACCTCTCTGTTCCCCACTGCCCCCACCCCATCCCCGTCACCTGCAGTGATACATTGTTTCCAGGCAGGAATGGGATACAATGTAGCTCTCCATGTGGCGCTTGGATACAATGTAGCTCTCCATTAATGCCTGGCTGTGTCTGCGAAGCCGCACCACCACTCAATAAACGTCCCGCTGACGATGATTACAGGGAGGAGATAACAGCTCTCATGCTGGCCAAAGCCGTCTCCCCCGGCCTGACTTTACATGGGAAAGGGGACAGGGCGGACTTCGGTCTCCATGAGGGAGGACAGAGCCCCATGTCCAAACCCTCCTGCCGTGCTCTGGGGAGGGGCTGCGGCCCCGGCCGGTGACCCAGACCCCGAACCGCCTGTGTATCTCGGCCCCTGAGGACCCGGGAACTCCAGTGACAGGCAGGGCCCCCAGGCAACGACCTTTACCCTCCGCCCGGGCGCGAGGCTCCTCGGAGGAAATCTAATTTACAGCCTTTATCTTTGCGGTTCATCCGGTTCACTCACCGGTTCTGTTCAGGCGGCTGGGGAGGAGAGCCGGGGTTGAGCTCAGGGAGGGGCCGACGCTGATTTTTTTCTCGGTTCCGATCTTCCCGAGAGAGGAATGAACAGACCTCACCCGCGGGGGGCCTGGCCCGGGCCAGCCCTGAACGCAGCCAGCGGGGGCCTCTGTCCACAGCCACGTTACTGACGGACACCGGAGTCCCCCTCCCCAGGGTAAGGAAAACCCCTGGTCCAAGCAGAGGAAGCTGAGCCCAAGCCCCCTGCCGCCAAGCCCCCCACCTCGGCCAGCACCCACAGGCGAGCACTCGGCTCATTCCTATGCGTACCTTCCTCGTTTCTTGCTTGGATGAGCTGACCAGCCCACCTTCATATATTTTATCTTTTTAAATACATTTTATTGATTTTTTTTTTTTTTTTTACAGAGGAAGGGAGAGGGATAGAGTCAGAAACATCAATGAGAGAGAAACATCCATCAGCCGCCTCCTGCACAACCCCCTCTGGGGATGTGCCCGCAACCAAGGAACATGCCCTTGACCGGAATCGAACCCGGGACACTTCTGTCCGAAGGCTGGCGCTCTGTCCACTGAGCCACACCGGTTTCGGCCTGTCTTTTTTAAAAAAATATTTTTATTGTTTCAGAGAGGAAGGGAGAGAGAGAGAGAGAGAGAGAGAGAAACATCAATGATGAGCTCTGTCTTGTTTAGCTCTGTGAGTAGGGTGTCAGCCTGTGGACGGAAGGATCCCAGGTTCGATTCCGGTCAAGGGCACGTGCATGCCCAGGTTGTGGGCTCCATCCCCAGTGGGGGGTGTGCAGGAGGCACAGCTGATGGATGTTTCTCTCTATCCCTCTCCCTTCCTCTCTGTTAAAAAAAAAAAATCAATAACATGTATTAAAAAAATAAATAAAAATCTCAATGGAACTTGGGGGAGGATGAAAAAAGGAGAGAGCGTGGAGGCCAGCCCTCAGGGAGGGAGACCGAAGCCCAGAGCTCACAGCGGAGGCCGACGCGGAGGAATTCAATCGGACGCCGAGGCTGGCGGTGAGCGGCTGCAGGCACGGCCGGACCCGGGAGCCGGGACCCGGGCCCCGGGCGCTCACGTCCGAGGGAGTCCTCGCTCCGGACGCCGCCGTGTGTTTTCCCAAAGAGGCGGCACCCCCCCTTCCGACGGGCCGGAGCGTGAGTCAGACGGATGGCCAGGGAGCCTCTCTCCTTCCAAACCGCACGCACCCAGCGCACCCACCGCTCGCTCAAGGCTGCGATTTGCTCCCGGTTTGGAAACGGGGGAAACAGCCGATGAGAGGACATCGCAGGCGCCGAAGCTCTGACCTCTACTTTACGTCTATATTTAGCTAGAGGCTCTCCCAGGAGTAACTGCTGGTTTGGGGGAGCAGGCGGGGGGGGGGGGGTGTAGTGGGGGGAGGGGAGCCTGCTCAGACCCAGCACAGTGTCTGTCTTTGGACAGAAACGCCTCTGAGTTGGGGAAAAGCCGCAAACTCGGGCTGCCTCCGCCGCCGCCCTGAAGCAAGTCCAGGCGCCGGGCCAGTGCTGCCCAGTGGTTAGCGACGCTCCCTCCCGTGCACCACAGGGTCATGGGGTTTGATTCCCGGTCAAGGGTAGGTACCCGGATTGCAGATGGTGTTTTTTTTGTTTGTTTGTTTTTTAATATATTTTTTATTGATTTCAGACAGGGATGGAAAGGGAGAGACAGCAACATCCATGATGAGAGAGAGGCGAATCATTGATCGGCTGCCTCCTGCATGCCCCCCCACCCCCCCGACCCCTAACACTGGGGCAAAGCCCAAAACCCAGGCCTGTGCCCTGACGGGGAATCGAACCCTGACCTCCGGGTTCAAAGGTCGACGCTCAAGCAGGTTGCAGGTTTGATTCCTGGCCTGGTCAGGCGCATGTGGGAGGCAACCAATTCATCTCTCTCTTTCTCTCTCTCCTTCCTCCCACCCTCCCTCCCACTCCCCTTAATCAGCCGAAGGACTTGTATGCGTGCATATGAGCATAACCAATGAATGAAAGACACTGGGGCGGGGAGAGGGGCAGGTGGGGACATGTGCTGGGGGGTGAGGGAGGCTGGGGGGAGGATATTGGGGGGGAAAGGAAAACATACGTACTACCATTAAATATAAGTTATACTGCAAAAAAAAACCCAATAAAAATATTTTTTTTAAAAAGAGTCAATGAGGAAATATCCTTGGATGAGGATTAGAAAAAAAAAAATTTAAAATAACAACAAAGGGATTTGACCAAGAAAAGAACCGAACCTGGGTTAGGATTATCACAGACCTTCAACCCTAACCCCAGCTCATGATGACATTATTATTTTTAAAATATATATATTTTATTGATTTTTTTTTTTTTGTAGAGACGAAGGGAGAGGGACAGAGAAACGTCGACGAGAGAGAAACATCGATCAGCTGCCTCCTGCACGCCCCCCACTGGGGATGTGCCCGCAGCCAAGGTCCATGCCTTGGCGGGAATCGAACCTGGGGCCCTTGAGTCCGCAGGCGGACGCTCTGTCCACTGAGCCGCACCGGTCAGGGCACGATGACATCATTCTTGTTAGAGCCCCTGAGTGTCGCCTCACCAGGCAGGGCCACAGACACGCCTCCGGTGCGTCTCCCCACAGTTCCTCTCGAGATACACATGCATATTGGTTTCCGAGAGAAAGGGGGGGGGGGGAGAGAGAGAGAGAGAGGGGGGAGAGAGAGAGAGAGGAACATCCATGATGAGAGAGAATCACAGACCGGCTGCCTCCTGCACGCCCCCCACTGGGGATCGAGCCCGCAACCCGGGCCTGTGCCCCGACCGGGAACCGAACCCTGACCTCCTGGGTATTAGATGGATGCTCAACCCCTGAGTCCCGCCGGGGGGCGAGCTCCCCGACTACAAACCAGCAGAGGGTCTTGGGGGGTGCAGCCCCGTGCCTGACACCCCTGACACCCCTCGGTCCTTCTCCCCTCGGAGAACAGAATCAGCTCAGACAGAGGCCGTGTCTCCGTGTCTCCGTGGAGCTTTCTGGGGAGTTTCCCACCCCCACCTCCCCCCCACCCCCGCCCCGGCAGCTGCCCCGCCCCGGGCTCGCGGCTCCGGCCTGCGTTTGAGCCTCGGAGCCTCGGAGCTGGCGGGCAGGCGCGGTGGGAGGCGGCTCCCTGTCCCCCTGCAGTGAGCACGGAGCCAGCGGCTGGCCAAGGGCCGCCGCCCAGCCCGCTGCGGGGCCCCCTCCGCCCTCGTTTCTCATCTCTTTCCCTGCAATCGGGAGATGCGGCTGCTGGGAACCGCTCCCGTCCCCGCCAAGTCCCTCCCTCCCCCGCCCGCCGGCCTTTCCCCCAAATCTCCTCCCGTGACCGGGCGTGGGACCCACCGCGTGGGTTCACTGCTGGCGGGGGTCATCGTTCCCTGATTTGTTTATTTTTAAATGTATTTTTATCGATTTCGGAGAGGAAGGGAGAGGGGGAGAGAGAGAGACGCCTCCTCGAAGGGCGCTGGCCGGTGCGGCTCAGTGGGCAGAGCGTCGGCCCGTGGACGGAAGGGTCCCGGGTTCGAGTCCCGGTCAGGGCGCAGGGCCTGGGTTGCGGGGGACGCGGGGGGGGGGGGGCGTGCGGGAGGCAGCCGATCCGTGCTTCTCTCTCCTCACCGATGTTTCTCTCTCTTTCCCCCTCTCCCTTCCCCTCTGACGTCAGTGAACCTCATGAAGCCGGTGGGTCCGCGCCCCAGGCCCCCCACCGACCCGCCGCCGCCGCCGCCGCCGCCGCCGCCTCAGACCTCGCTCCCGCCGCCCGCCCGCCCTGGCCGGGCCTCCCGGACTTGAGGACCCAGCAGCCGCCAGCAGCCAGTTTGGCCGAACACACGCCGGCAGAGACGGCCCGGAGGGAGGGCCCGAATTCCACCGAGGTCACGGCCTCCCCGCTGGCAGGAGAGGGGACCTCCCGGCGCCTGGTCCCGCGGGGGCCCCACGCCCGGCCCCGCAGACCGGCCCCGCCCTGCTGGCCTCCTGGCACGCCTGTGGCTCCAGTCTGGACAGACAGACAGACAGACGGCTGACGCCACGCACGGGCCCAGGTGCAAACACGGTCCCGGGAACACCGCGGTCTTGTCGTCATAGCAACGCGGTCTTGTCGTCATAGCGACGTGGTCTTGTCGTCATAGCGACGTACACGGCTGGAAGGGGGGGAGCGGGAGCGGCCGGGGCAGGGCCCCTGCGGACGTCAGCCAGTGTCTACTCGCTGGTATCGCACATCCACGGTAACCAACCCCCGGTCGGTGTGGCTCAGTGGATAGAGCGTCGGCCTGCGGACGGAAGGGTCCCGGGTTCGATTCCGGTCAAGGGCATGGACCTTGGCTGCGGGCACATCCCCAGAGGGGGGGCGTGCAGGAGGCAGCTGATGGATGTCTCTCTCTCTCACGGATGTTTCTGACTCTCTATCCCTCTCCCTTCCGCTCTGTGAAATATCCTATATAATAAAAGAGAAACATGCAAACTTGACTGTACCTTTGCTCCTGATTGGCTATGCTACCAGCCAATCGGGAGCGGGGGCGGGGGGGCCAAGTGGCGGGAGCACAGGGCCCCTGGGATTGGAGATGAAACAGTGGCGGTGGCGAGCGCCCAGCCCCCCGGGGCCCGGGGGGGGGGGGTCCCAGGCAGCCGGGGCTGAGCTGAGCTGGGTGATGGCTTTAGGCCTTGGGCAGGCTGGGGGTGAGCCATCAGTCGGACATCCCCTGAGGGCTCCCCGTATGTGAGAGGGGGCAGGTTGGGCTGAGGGACCCCCCCTGCCCCAGTGCACAAATTTCATGCACGGGGCCCCCAGTATTTAAATAAATAAACTAAAGAAACACGCCTCCGGGGCTGCCGGCTGCCAGCACCCAGCAGGCACCGCTCTGGGCCCGCCGCACAGTCTCCCAGTCACCTTGCGACGCTCGAACCCAGACACGTCCGTCCCGTCGTCAGGAGGCCTGTGACGGGTGCCCGGCTCCGGTGGTTCCCTTGGCAACCGGGGCTGGTTGGTGCCGGTCGGTCCTCGCCCCTCAGGTCTGCCTCCTTCTCCTTGGGGCCTCTCGCCCTCAGATCCTCTCCCTGCGTGGAGAGGACGAGGCGGGGTGTGGGGGGGGTGTCCCGAGGCAGGACCGGCCAGCCGGAGCCCCAGACACAGGCTGTGAGACCCCGGCCCCCACTGCCACCCCAGCCCCCGGCAGGGACAGCTCCCCCACTCAATCACTCACGCAGGACGCCGATGCCCAGCCCCGTGGGACCCCACGTGGAGGCAGGGGGCCGCCGTCCCGCACGGCTGTCTGTGAGGGTCCGCGTCCCCCAGGGCTCTCTGGGAAACGTGTTGGAATCCCAGGGCGGCCCCCCCCGCCAGGCTGATTCCACCCTCGGCTCTGCTGCCCTCGTGGGGGTCCCAGCGCCCGCTCGGTGCCCGTGGCCGGCCTGTGGTCGGCCTGGGCGAGGCTGCGTGTGTCAGGGGCAGACGTGCCACCCTCGTGCATCAGAGGGGGCTCTGGCCCGGCCGGCGTGGCTCCGTGGACCAGTCAGGACCAGTCAGGGTTCGATTGTGACAGGGCACAGGCCGGGTAGCGGGCTCGATGCCCAGTTGGGGGCGCACGGGAGGCAGCCAATTGGTGATTCTCTCTCTCTATCCCTCTCCCTTCCTTTCTGTAAAAAAAATCAATAAAATATTTTTTAAACATATTTTATTGATTTTTTACAGAGCAGAAGGGAGAGGGATAGAAAGTCAGAAATATCGATGAGAGAGAGACATCGATCAGCTGCCTCTTGCACGCCCCCTACTGGGGATGTGCCCGCAGCCAAGGTACATGCCCTTGCCGGAATCGAACCCGGGACCCTTCCGTCCGCAGGCCGACGCTCTATCCACTGAGCCAAACCGGTTTCGGCAATAAAATATATTTAAAAAAAATAAAAACGGAGCAGGTGTCTATTCCTCAAGGGATGACATCAGGTGTGTGACTCCTTTTGGGGGTGACCTGGAGGCGGGGTAACCGGCAGTGTTGACAGATTCCAACCAGAACGCCCGCGGCCGCCAGCATGGAGCGCGCGCGCCCCCGTGTGGCTCGTTGGGGCATCGTCCCGTCCGTGAGGACCCGTGTTGGGGCATGACAGAGCACAGGGCGCCGGGGTCCCCGCACCCACAGGGGCCACCTCAGGGAGCAGCAGGGACCTGGAATCACGCCTGACAGCGCCCCCGGGACGGGAGCCCGCGCCCTGGAGCGGCCAGGCAGGTGCCTGAGCGAGCGGTCACGTGTGTGAGACAAACGGCCCGAGTGAGCGTGTGCGCGCTCAGGGGTTGAGCGTTGACCTATGAGCCCGGTCACAGCTGGATCCCCCGTCAGGGCACAGGCCAGGGTTGCAGGCTCGATGCCCAGGAGGGGGCGTGCAAAAGGCAGCCTGTCCCGGATTCTCTCATCATTGGTTGTTTTGTTTTTTTAAATGTATTTCAGCCAAGACCGGTTTGGCTCAGTGGCTAGAGCGTCGGCCTGCGGACAGAAGGGTCCCGGGTTCGATTCTGGTCAAGGGCATGGACCTTGGCTGCGGGCACATCCCCAGTAGGGGGCGCGCAGGAGGCAGCTGATCTATGTTTCTCTCTCATTGATGTTTCTGACTTTCTATCCCTCTCCCTTCCTCTCTGTGAAAAATCAATAAAATATATTTTTTTAAAAAGTATTTCATTGATTTTTTTACAGAGAGGAAGGGAGAGGGATAGAAAGTCAGAAACATCGATCAGCTGCCTCCTGAACACCCCCCGCTGGAGATGTGCCTGCAGCCAAGGGACGTGCCCTTGACCGGAATCGAACCCGGGACCATTCTGTCCGCAGGCCGGCGCTCTATCCGCTGAGCCACGCCGGTGAGGGCTGGAGTATTTTTTATCATTGGTGTGTTTTTATTGATTCCGGAGGAAGGGGGAGAGATCCAGGATGAGAATCACCGATCGCTTGGCTCCTGCAGGCCCCTCCTGGTTCATAGGCTGATGCTCAAGCACTGAGCCCTGCTGGCCCGGCTGGAATATTTTTTAAAAATCCTCTTCCGGCCGAGACCGGTTTGGCTCAGTGGATAGAGCGTCGGACTGCGGACTGAAGGGTCCCGGGTTCGATTCCGGCAAGGGCATGTACCTTGGTTGCAGGCACATCCCCAGTGGGGGGCGTGCAGGAGGCAGCTGATGGATGTCTCTCTCTCATCGATGTTTCTGACTTTCTATCCCTCTCCCTTCCTCTCTGTAAAAAATCAATAAAATATATTTAAAAAAAAATCCTCTTCCGTTTTGTTTTGAGTGGAAGAGGGACAGAGTGGGGGGGAGAAACATGGATGTGAGAGGGATGTTACCTCTTGGCCGTCTCCCTCACACACACACACACACACCCGGCGGGGCTGGGGATCGAACCTGCAACCGAGGCCCGTGCTGACGCCCGAACCGGAGAAAACCAGCCAGGGCGGCCGACGCTGGGCTGCTGGAGGGGCTCGCCCCATTTCTCCGGTTTCGGGTCCCGCTCTGCCTTGGTGGATGGTGAACATCACCCTGGCTGGCGGGACTCGGCCGTAGAGTCACTTCCACGTGCCTGGTGCACGCGACACAGTCACCGAGGGGGTGAGCCGCTGAGCGGCTCGGTCCTGGGGACCGGGCGGTGAACCGTCCCACTGGACACTCGAACCCCGGTGCAGGCGGCCGGGGATGTGGGTTCGGAGAAGGTGGTGCTGATGCTGCTTCCAGTCTTAGCCGATGGGTCGGCGAGGAGATGTTTCCGGAACATCTTGGCGTGGAGGACAGCCACGAGGGCCGCGTGGGGCTCTCTGGGGACCCTCTGACCCCAAGGGGCTCCCCTGTGCGGAGCCCGTCTGCAGGTGAGCTTCCAGAACCCCCACCCCTCACCAGCCTGTTCCCCTCTGGCATCCTGGTCCGGGTCTCCGCCCCCTGCCCCCTGCCCCCTGCCTCAAACCCCTCCCAGCCCTCGGGCAGGTCCCAGCCGCTGCGCTAAGCTCCGCGTCCCCTCGCAAGACCCCGGTCACCCCTCATGTCTGCCGCGTGGCTCCCAGGGTAGACTGCACTCCTCCCGAGGGCCCAAGGCACGGACTGTGCCGGCCACATGCGGATCCGCAGCTGGAGTGGTGTACCCCCCACCCCCCGCTTCTCAGCAGGAACGAAAACATGGGACGCAAGGTTCTTCTCCGACTTCCGCGCTCGAGCGTCAGCCCCGGCAGCGCCCACGGCGCCCCCTCAACTGGGGAGCGGGCCCTGCCAGTTGCTGGCCTGACCCGCCCCCCCAATCCCTGACTGAAACGAGCTGGAGCAACACCACACCGGGGGAGACAGCGGTGGTGTGAGACTCGCCGGCTCCTCCCACCCCAGAAAACGGGTCCTTATTTTTGGAAACGCAGCGTTTTGAGGTTGAAAGACCAGTCTGTCGGGGCTGTAGACAGTACTGGCCACGCACTCCACAAGGCTGCTTTTCAAAAGCATTTCGCCCTCGCCGCACAACAGCGCCCCCTGCTGTCCAATCTCCTTTACTGCGCGACACTCCCCAGAAGGAAAAAAAAAAAAAAAGACTCCTGTCTCGTCCTAACCCGTTTGGCTCAGTGGCCAGAGCGTCGGCCTGCGGGCTGAAAGGTCCCGGGTTCGATTCCGGTCCAGGGCATGGACCTTGGTGGCGGGCACATCCCCAGTGAGGGGTGTGCTGGAGGCGGCTGATCGTTTCTAAATCTCTATCCCTCTCGCTTCCTCTCTGTAAAATCAGTAAAATATGTATTAAAAAGGAAAAAAGACTCCTGCCTTCTGCACAGGCCACCGATGCCGCCGCGTGACCCGGTGTCCACCGGCTTCTCCGACAGGTTCCAGGTTCCCAGGAACAGCGCCAGCCCCGCCCCCCAGACACCAGCCTGCACACACACACCCCCCGCCCCCCACAGCATCTCAAACACAGAGATCCAGAGGATCCGGCTGGGGGGGCGTGTATTTCGCAGCATCTCCTCCCCGTGGCGTGTGACCTCGCCCGCCCCGCGGCCGACAGCCCCACCACGCAGCGGCACGCTGGACATCGAGCGCCTGCCCCCGTTCTGCACGCACGTCCGTACACTCGGGCAGACCCCTGCACTGAAGCACCTGCTGCTGAACGGACTCCGTCTCGGCAGCAGTTCAAACGTGCATCTCCCTGCCCCTTTTTCTCCAAAGTGAAATTTAATTGGTTCTACCCTCTGAACCCCACTTTTCTGCGTATTTAAGTGGTTCTTCCTTTTCCTAAGCTAACTGTGTAAGGAAACATGGGACAGCTGAAGAGCTTTGGTAAAACTGTAGCAGAACCTACCCACAAGGGCAAAACGGCTCCTACACCGAGACCCCCAATTCCAGTGCGAGGTCACCGGGCCACACCAGGCCGGACCGAGCCGGTTCCTTCTTACAGAAGCCACAGAGCGGTCGCCGAGGAGTCAAGACCTACTTCTCCCCGCAGCAGACTGGACTGCCTGGCTGTCCGCCCTCACCCCCGCACCACTCACAGAACACGATAGAGCTGTGGAGTGTCCGAGTGACACCCTTCGTTTGGCCTCTTCAAAGCTTGGCAGCGATGTGAGAGCAGCGGGCAGACAGAACCCCTCCCCAACTCAGCTGCACCCACATCGACACACAGCCAGAGGCAGGCGAACTGCCATCGCTCCCATTCCACCGACTGAGCTGTGCTGCCAAGTGGCAACCCTGGCCCTCCAAAAGAAGGGCCCACGGCTCTCAGAGTGCCTGCCCCACGCACCCCGCACCTCAGGTGGCGGCTAAATCCTGAACAGGCGCTTCCCCTGGCGACACGGCGGCCAGAAGGCAGCGCGGAGCACAGTGTGGCCGCAGCGGCAGTATTCACCTACAGCCCTAACAACTCCCCGAACGACGCCGCTGACCGTCATCTCATCTCGTTTGTGTGAAACGACCCCAGCGCACAAAACAGTCTGGGGAAGAGCATTCTGAACGGCAACAGCACGACCGTCCCCACCAGTGCCGTTCAGGTGCTTATGAAACAAGGCATGAGCTCACCTGCTTAGATATTTGAAATACAACTTTATTCTGATTCTAACGAGAAGGAATGGGAATGACATTAACAAACAAGGTTTCACCACTGAGTATGTGATGTGACTGCAGCATTCTTATTGAAACTCAACACGGAACAACGGTGTTCCAACAGCTAAATATGCAGGTAGGTCCAACAGTGAAGGCATTTAACCGCCACGTTCACTCGAAGCCCATTCATCTTCAGCATCCCAGGGTCAAGCACAGGTTCGCTTAGCTAGTAACAAAGTGGCAAACACGCGGCACCACTGACGTCACAGGACAGCTGCCTATAAAACTAGACGTCTGACGCTGGGCCCCCGTCTCCCTCACAGGTCGTCGTCCTCGTCTGGGAGCGCGGTGGTCTGAGCAACCTGCAGAGAGACGGACAGGTCATGCCGCGGGCCCAGCGGCGGGCGGGCGGGCGCGCTCACGGCGTCGCCGGAAGGACCACTCACCTCGAGGTCGTGCTCGTACTGTGCTGCCAGCGCGGGGTCCATGACCACCTCTGGGGGGGGCGAGAGCGGGCATGGCGACGAACTCCAGGTTAGGGTCTCCGATGAGCTTCCTAGCGAGCCAGAGGAAGGGCTTCTCAAAGTTGTAGTTGCTTTTGGCAGAAATGTCGTAGTACTGCGAGGAGAGCAAAGTCGGCGTGGTTATTCTAGGAGACGTGGAGGAGCCGGGGCCAGGGGCCCACACCACCTTCCCGAAGGGCCCCGCGCCGGGAGCCCTGTGCACACACCTGGAGGTTCTTCTTCCGGTGGAAGACGATGGACTTGGCCTTCACTTTCCTGTCCTTGATGTCCACTTTGTTGCCACACAAGACGATGGGGATGTTCTCACACACGCGCACCAGGTCTCGATGCCAGTTAGGCACGTTCTTGTACGTGACCCTCGAGGTCACGTCGAACATGATGATGGCACACTGGGCTGGAGGATGGGTCAGAGGTTAGTCCGTTCCCAGCAATTTGACACGGACGAGAAATAACAGGAACCATGAATTCGAACTCATGGTCTCAGGCCAAACTCCAGGTCAACTAGGTATCTCTCCATTGCAAGGCCTCCCGATTCTAGGTGTCACTGGATTAAACAGTACATGTATGGAGTGGAACTTGATTTCTCAAAACTTAATTTGTCCCAGAAGGCTGTTCGAGAACCAAATAATTCCCCCCCCATGATAATGTAAACCCAATTAATCCGCTCCAGACCTTCAAATGATTCCTTACTAGCCTTTCTCATTCACAGTGCAAGTCTATTGTGCTATAAACACTAAAAATAAAGACATGAAATGTAAATTTAACAGAGAAAAGGAAATGTACAGTAAAAAAGTGAAAACTTAACAAGTATCCACAACAAACACGAAAACATTCACAGCACAAGTCCCTGAGATGGGAACAGTGTGAATGGGTGCGTGTTGGCTCCTCTGCTGTCGCCCGAGATGGGTGACTGACCCCACAGGTGTCCTGCTTGCCACCCCCAAGCTCTCCCTGAAACGGTTCATCCTTCTGCCTCGTCCATGAGCGTCCCAAGGAGATTCGTGATCCTCAGCTTTCCAGAGAACTCACCCTGCACCACCAGGTCTAGAAACCGACTCTGTAAAAGGCCTTGCAGGGTACTGTCTGTCTTAGAAAGCCAGCGGGGCCTCTGTCTGTGGACCGGCACGCACCGCCGCGGCGTGAGAACAGCCAGGACCGCGAAAGGCACAAAGGGCCCCCTGACAACGGGGCCGGGAGTGAAGTCCCAGAAGTCAGCCTTCTCTCTGGTCTTTGACTTGTTTGGTTCAACAACGAACACTCACTTCCTTTGCCATTTTTACACCAAGCATCTTGGAGGGAAATTTGTTAAAAAGAAACCAGCCAGTCTCTCTCCCCACTGGCCACCAGCACGCTAGCTGCTCAGATGGTGTGTGGCCAGCCTGTTCCTCTCCTTAACGGAGTGGCTACAAAATGGTCACTGGTGACCCCCAGTGTACCCCAACCTAGGTCTCCAAATGCTGACCCTGCTCCACCCACCGTCTGCTGACCAGGAGCCTCGTGCAAATCTGTGTTTTCCAAACTCGGGCTCCCGGTCCCGGCACCGAATCGTGTCCCCTGCACAGGCGGGCGACTCCCCGTCCCGGCCGCTGGCCTGGAGCCGACCGTCCGAGGGAAGGACCAGGGCCACCGAAACACGGCCGCTCGCACCCCAGCGCCCCCCCCCCCCCCCCAGCCTCACCTTGGATGTAGTAGCCGTCTCGCAGCCCCCCGAACTTCTCCTGGCCGGCCGTGTCCCACACGTTGAACTTGATGGGCCCCCGGTTGGTGTGGAACACGAGGGGGTGCACCTCCACGCCCAGGGTGGCTGAAACAGGGCATGCAGGTCAGTGCTTGGCCCGTGGGCGCCCACCTCCCCCCACCCCCCTCGCCCCGTATCCCCCGCCCCACGTACCGACATACTTCTTCTCGAACTCGCCCGTCAGGTGGCGTTTCACGAAGGTGGTCTTCCCCGTGCCCCCGTCGCCAACCAGTACAAGCTGCGGGGGAAACTCCTTCTTGGAAACAAGCACCCCAAACACGGACCCCCCTCTTCCCCGACCCCAGCACCGCGGAGCTGCTGTACTTCCGGGACCCCGCTTCCGGGGAGGACCCCATCTTTAAAACGTATATATTTCCTATTGTTTAAAGTATTACAAATAGTAGTATATACGTTTCCTCTCCTCCTCCCCAGCACATGCCTCCCCCAGTGTCTTGTATCCATTGGTTATGCTTATATGTTGAGTACAAGTCCTTCGGTTTATCTTACAGCCCCCGCCCCCCCCCTTCCTTTACCCAGAGCATCTCTGTCCTTCCCAGCTGCAAACTCAGGAACCCCCCTTTAAACGCCCCTTCGGGTCACTTCCTATAAAGGACCACGGGGAAGCGGCCCCGGCTCCGGCTTTCCGGGGCCATTAGAGGGGGCCCCCGCTCCCCGGGTAACAAAAGGCGGGATGGACGGGCCCTCCCATGTCCCCCGGGGCCGCCCTTCCCCGCAGACCCCCGTTTCCGGCGCCGGCAGCCCCGCTCCCGGGGGGCGACATACTTTGAACTGAACTTGGGGTTCTCCTTGGGCGGCCATGGTGATGTCACTGCGAAGCGGAGAGAGGAAGAGAGCTCAGGCCCTGGCGCGGGCGGGTGGGCGGACGGACGGGCGAGCGGGCGGAAGCGCCGACCGGGGCGCACATGGCGGGCGGGCCCACGTGCGCCCACAAAGGCCGGCCCCCCGCGCGGGCGGGCGGGCAGGGCGGCGGCGGCGGCGGGCACGAGGGCGCGCAATGGCGGCGGGTCCCCGCCCGCTCATTCAGCGCCGGGCTGGCCGCGCGCCCGCCCGCCCGCCCGGGAGCCGCTCCGAGGCCGGGCCGCCGAAAGCGCCTGGTCACGCGGGCGGCCGGCCGGGCCTCGGCCCCCACCCCGCTCCTCCCGGCCCCTCCGGTGCGACCCCCCGACCCAGCCGTCCTACTCGGTCCCTCCAGCGCTGGGACCCCCGGCCCCGCGGCCTCCCGCCACCGGGAGGGAGAGAGAGGAGCCCGCGCCCGCCCGCCCGCCCGCCGCCTGGGCCCGCAAGAACCGCCCGCCCCTGACCGCCGCCCGGGCCGCCGCCGCGACGCCCCGGAGACGCCCTCGGCCCCCGAACTCCGGCCCCGACCCCGGCCCCAGGCCCGGCCCCGCCGCCGCCGATACCTTCCAGAACCGTCTCCCGGGGCCGTCGGACTGAGAGCTGGAAAGATGGCGGAAGCGCGATTCAAATGCCCGGAGACGCAGCCGACGCCGGCGCGCGCCGAAGGGGGCGGGGCCAAACGGCGCGGCGCCGATCCCACGTGGCCTGGCGCGCGCGCGCGCACGCACGCACGCCGCCGGCCGCACCCGTCTGCCCGCGCCCGCGCGCACGGCTGCCGGCGGGCCCACGTGCGCCCTCGGCCGGGGCGGTTTCCCCGCGCGCGCATGCGCACGTCAGGAGGCGGCGCGCCCTGCGGCCGCTGCGGTCACAGAGCGGGGAGGGGTCGGCCGGGGCGGGGAGGGCGGGAAACGCGGGCCGCGTCGCACACACAAAGACCCCGGGCCTCCCGCACGGGCACGGACGTGGCAGCCCCCGCCGGCGCCCGGGTTGGGGTGCGGGCCCCGATTCCTGGTCCTGGGTCTCCATCAGGACCTTGGGGATGGGGGTGGGGAGGCGGGTACAAAGTGCGGACTCGGTTCGCAGGCTTTGGGGTCGTTTCCTGCCAACGGGGTGATGAGTTTGCGCGTTTGCAACCCGCGCAGCTCATCCTAGTGACAAATCCGGGTGCAGCTCCTGAGTATTGGGGTTCCGGGCTCCTGACCGAAGGCCGAGCAGACCCTTGCACCTGCCATGCAGGGAAAAAGTGGTGGGGGGCGGGGGGGGGGGGGCGAAGCCCTGCCTGACGGTTTTGCAAACTCAGACCTAAAGTAACCCCAGCCCTGACCGGTGTGGCTCAGTGGATGGAGCATCAACCTGCAAACTGAAAGGTCCTGGGTTCGATTCCGGTCAAGGGCATGCACCTTGGTTGTGGGCACATCCCCAGTGGGGGGTGTGCAAGAGGCAGCTGGTCGATGTTTCTCTCATCAATGTTTCTAACTCTATCCCTCTCCCCTCCTTTCTGGAAAAAATACATATATTTTTTACTTATAAAATAAAATATAACCCTAGCCGGTTTGGTTCAGTGGATAGAGCGTCTGCCTGCGGACTGAAGGGTTATTCTGGGTTCGATTCCAGTCAAGGGCATGTCCCTTGGTTGTGGGCACATCCCCAGTAGAGGGTGTGCAGGAGGCAGCTGATGGTTGTTTCTAACTATCCCTCTCCCTTCCTCTCTGTAAAAAGTCAATAAAATATATTTTAAAAATAAATAAAGTAACCCCAAAGGATGGCCTGGAAGTGAAAATTTACCTGAAAGCAGTCGTGTCCCGGGCCAGTGTTTTCCCTACAAAGAACGAGTTCTGATTTTTACGGAGCCTCTTGCCTGTCTGCCTCTAAGACGGTTTGGCTCAAATAAACTCAAAATTCTTTACAGTTTACAAAAAAAAAAAAAGGAAGCAGCAGACCAATGATTCTCAACATTAATATTTCTCTCTCTCTCTCTGAAGTCAATAATACATTTTAATTTTTATTTTTGGGGGGTAATTTCATAATTTTTAATATGCTTGACCTGCAGTAACATTGTGACAGCTCCATACTTTGGATTGACACACAATATTTAGGACATATTTATCCTAGTTGGTCTTTAGGTAAATAATAAATCTTTTAAAATTGTCTAAATATACCATTCTGAGCCATTTCATTCCATCAGGAAAACACAGGGTTTTTTTTTTCCCCTCTCTTAAGAAAATTAAATACCAAAATAACAACATTTAAATAAAGTAACGTTATGATGATGACATTTTAAACATTCACAAGAAGGCCAAAGCCCTCTTTCTAGTTTGCCAACATCCATGGTGACAGAGAATCACGGACTAGCTGCCTCCTTCCTGCACATCTCCACCTTGGGCCCCCAACCTGGGTCTGGGCCCTGGCCGGGAATCGAACCCTGACCTCCTGGCTCATAGGATGACACTCAACCGCAGAGCCACGCCGGGCGGGGGGGGGGGAGGGGGGTGGCCACAGTGTTTTAACTGGTGTCTAGCCGGCTCCCCGCCCTCCCCAAGCAAGCATCCAGGAGTGGCAGCTGCGCAGGCAGCCAGGTGTGTCCCTTCCCTGGAACGGGCCTCAGAGGAGGACTCCCCCCGGGGGACTGGCCTGTATCAGGGGAACCCAAAGACCCAGGACCTCGCCCACTCGCAGGCGGGTCTGCTGGGAACCCGGTGACCCAGGCTGGGCCCAACGCGTCCGGGAGTCTGTCCGCTGGGCACGCAGAGCCGGTGCCCCAAGGACGGAGGAAAACTCCCAGCAGACCCGCTGGCTGCTGGCGGGCTCGGGCATGGGTCCTGCCTCTGGGGCGGCAGGAACCAATAGAACACGCGTGCCCTGCCTTCGTATCCCTGCATGTTCATCTCTAGGCGGGTGGATGGAGCGCGTGTGCACATGGAGACGGAGCGCCGAGCTCGCTGTGACTGATAACAACAAGCAGAACCTCCGTGAGTGTCCAGTTGGCAAAATGCATCAGGAAACCGTGGTATGGCCGTTCTACGGACTCCTGTACAGCATTTAAAAAATATCTGTTATTTTTATTGACTTCAGGGGAGGGGAGGGAGAGGGAGAGAGAGAGAGAGAAACATCAGTGATGATGTGCCGAAACCGATTCGGCTGGCTCAGTGGATGGAGCGTCAGCCTGCGGACTGAAAGGTCCCGGGTTCGATTCCGGTCACAGGGCATGTACCTTGGTTGGGGGCACATTCCCAGTTTTTTTTAGGGGGGGGGGGCGTGTGCAGGAGGCAGCTGATCGATGTCTCTCTCTCATCGATGTTTCTCATTTTCTATCCCTCTCCCTTCCTCTCTGTGAAAAATCAATAAAAAATATTTGAAAAAGAAAAAGAAAAAGAAACATCAGTGATGAGAGAGAATCATGGACCGGCTGCCTCCTTCACGCCCCCCCACTGGGGATGGAGCCGGAAACCCAGGCCTGTGCCCCGACCGGGAATCGAACCCTGACCTCCTGGTTCCTAGGTCAGCGCCGTTCCCACTGAGCCACTCTGGCCAGGGCCCATGGAAACACTTTGGAAAGAGGACCTTTTTCTCTAAAAACACAGGCCACCGAGCCAGGCCGGAGTGGGGGGGGCGGGGGCAGCGTGTAAAACGGGTAAAGTTCATCTGCATCGCAGGGGTGGCCAGATCTCGGAAGGATGCTTCGGAGAAAAGCAAGTTCCAGAAAGGCGTGGCAATAGCTTTATATCATAGGGGGTTTTGGGGGGGGGGGGCAGGGACGGGACAGACCTGCCCTTGCGGAGGGCAGGAGAGACAGGACGGAGACGCGGCAGGGACGGGAGGCGTATGAGACAGCAATGATCGCCGTGGTGAGGGAAGACAGCAGGTGAGGGAGAGGCCGGGACGCGGGAGGTCAGAGGACGGGGTGACAGTGAGGTGGGGTGACCCGCAGGCCTTCCCTGAGACCTGCTGGAGGGGAGGGTGGGGAGGCTGGGGAGGCTGGCCCCCCCGTACATAGCTGAGGGGTCAGAACCCCGGGGAGGAGGCCTGGCCCGAAGCCGGTGGAACTTGCAAGGAGGCCTGTGGCTGGAGAGGGCTCCTAGGGGCGGGTGGGGCTCGCTTCTTGGCCGGACGGGTGTATGAACAAGGGCGCTGGGAGGAGGGCGAGGGGAGGGGCCCCGGGGTGAAGAACAGCGGGTGCTTCTCTCCAGCAGGAGGAGCTTTAGGGGGACGATGGGGCGGGACACGCTGTCTGGGAGAGAGGCGTTCATTCTGGGCCCTGTCAGTTCAGGTCTAGAAGAGAGGGCGGAGGAGGTCGCAAGGACACGGTGGTGGGCAGACTCGCCAGGCCACAGAGCCCAATAGCAACAGCACAACGACTGAAATTTCTTCTGAGAGCCAGATTTTTTTAAACCGAAACTATATAGGTAGGTATATTGGTTTTGTTTTGTTTTTAAAAATATATATATTTTATTGATTTTCCACAGAGGAAGGGAGAGGGATAAAAAAATCAGAAACATCGATCAGCCGCCTCCTGCACGCCGCCCACGGGGGATGTGCCCGCAACCGAGGTACACGCCCTTGACCGGAACCGAACCCGGGATCCTTGAGTCCGCAGGACGACACTCTATCCACTGAGCCAAACCGGTTTCAGCAGTACATTGTTAGTAACTTAATGAGGGCACTCCTAAGCTGGCCTTTGCTAAAAACTCAAGGGGCCAAAGAGCCGCATGTGGCTCTCGAGCCGCAGTTTGCCGACCACTAGTCTATAACAGGGCATAACAGGACGTCCCAGAGGTTGAGACAGGCCTGAGGCACTCTATCTACTACCTGTCTGTCTGTCTATCTATCTATCTATCGTTTGTCTAACTATGTCTAGACATCTGCATATTTATATAAAGATTTGGGTCTAGTATCTATATCATACATTGCATAGTATCTAGAGAGTATATCTCTCCATAGTACTTCTCTATACACAGATAGATACAGGTATTTCTATATGGATATATAGCTACACACATCATTTTGAAAGTATATATGTGGAAAATTCCAGTATACAGTATATATTTACTGCTATATATATATATATATATATATATATATATATATGTACTGAGTGGCCAGATTATTGATCTCTGAATGCATAATAATCTGGCCACTCAGTGTGTGTGTGTGTATACACACATACATTAAAGGGGCTTGGTGCATGAATTCATGCAATGGGTGGGGTCTGGCCAGCCTGGCCAGGGGGCGGGGACATGGACGGTTGGCTGGCCTGCCTGCTGGTCGAACTCCTTGTCGAGAGGACAATTTGCAAATTAGCCTTTTATTATACAGGATAGACACCGAGTGGCCAGATTATTATGCGTTCAAAGATCATCATCATCTGGCCACTCGGTGTATATATTGAGATGTCAGTATATATACGTTGTTTTTTTTTTTCAGGGATTCAAATGTGGCTTCAACATCGAGATACATTCTGCATGCCTGCTCTGAATGGACCTACTCCTGTACGACATAGTCTTTGCCAAGGCACCCTCACCGTGCTATTTACAAGGTAATTCCGGGGCATATTGGCTTTCTGGGGCCGCCTCACAAAACACCACGACACAGGGGCCCTGAAATAACAGACATGCCCTCAGTCCCGTGTTGGCAAGGCCCGGCACTCCTGGGAGGCTCCGAGGAGACTGTCCCGGACTCCTCTCTGAGCCCCTGATGTTGGGTGGAGGGGTATGGCTCCCACGGACTCCTCTGACACCGCCTAGACCAGCGGTCTGCAAACTCATGCGTCCACAGAGCCAAATAGCAACAGGACAACGTTTGACGTTTCTTCCACGAGAAGCCAAAGTCTTTAAACGGAGACTTCTTCTAACGCCACGTCTTCAACACGGACTCGCCCAGGCCGTGGTATTTTGTGGAAGAGCCACACTCCAGGGGCCAAAGAGCCGCCTGTGGCTCTCGAGCCGCGGTTTGCCGACGCGAAGGGCCTAAGGTCCCCCCTACCCCCCCGTGTCCCCACGTGGTCGTCCCTCTGTGTGTCTGTGTCCTAACCTCCTCCTCCTCCTCCTCCTCCTCCTCCTCCTCCTCCTCCTCCTCCTCCTCCTCCTCCTCCTCGAAGGAGGCCACCCTCTTGACCCTCAGGGCCAGCTTTAAAAAACAACCACACGAATTTTTATTGATTTCCGAGAGGACGAAGAGGGAGAGAGAGAGAGAGAGATAGAAGCACCCCTGATGACAGACAACCATGGATCCGTCGGCTGCCTCCTGTACACCCCCTACTGGGGATCAAGCCCGCAACCCGTCCACGGGTCCTGGCTGGGAATCGAACCCAGGACCTCAGGTTTGTAGGTCGATGCTCAACCCCTGAGCCACGCCAGCATCTGGGCTAATGGCAGCATTTCAAGGCCTTTTTTCTTGGATGACCGGGGAGCTGCAAGTCACCGGTAGGTGAGAAGGGTTCCATTCTGCTCCTATTCACATATCCTCAGGTGAGGATTAAAATAATAATTAATAATAATAATAATAATAATAAATAAAAGGGGTAGCCTAGCCCGGCGGGCTTGGCTCAGTGGTTGAGCATTGACCTAGGAACCAGGAGGTCAGGGTTCGATTCCCAGTCGGGGCCCAGGCCCAGGTTGCAGGCTCGATCCCCAGTGGGGGGCGTGCGGGAGGCAGCCGATCCATGGTTCTTTCTCATCATGGATGCTTCCAGTTCTCTTTCCCTCTTCCTCCCTCTCTGAATTCAATAAAAATATATTTTAAGCCGAAGCAGGTTTGGCTCAGTGGATAGAGCGTCGGCCTGCGGACTGAAGGGTCCCGGGTTCGATTGTGGTCAAGGGCATGGACTTTGGCTGCGGGCACATCCCCAGCAGTGGGTGTGCAAGAGGCAGCTGATGGATGTTTCTCTCTCATCGATGTTTCTGACTTTCTATCCCTCTCTCTTCCTCTCTGTGAAAAATCAATAAAAAAAAATATATTTTTTAAAAAATATTTTTAAAAAGTAATAAATGAGCCAAAACCAGTTTGGCTCAATGGATAGAGCATGGGCCTGCGGACTGAAGGGTCCCGGGTTCGATTCCGGTCAAGGGCATGTGTCTTGGTTGCGGGCACATCCCCAGTGGGGGGTGTGCAGGAGGCAGCTGATGGATGTTTCTCTCTCATCCATGTTTATAATTCTCTCTCCCTCTCCCTTCCTCTCTGTAAAAAAATCAACAAAATATATTTTAAAAAATGAAAAAACCTCTAGTCTATAAAAAAAAGTAATAAGAATAAACGAGAACCGTAGAATTTAAAATAGGCCAGCACCCTGGGTGTTGACACGGTCGACCACAGGTTTCCCGGCGGCGGGTGGTGCGGGCCGCAGGCCTCCTCTCAGGGGTCACGGGAGGCTGTGGGAGGGTTGTGTACACAGGCGGAGCCAGCCACGTGCCACTCATTCTGCGGAGGGAGGACTTGGGGTTCACCACGGGTGACCTCGTTCATGCACGTTTACGAAAGGGGTCATCCGTGCCAGACAGAAACCCCTGGGGTCCCTCCTTCTCGGTGGGGTCCCCGTGCCGTGTGAAGGCTCTGAGTGTGTGCTGATTTATGACAAGGCCGTAGGAGTCTGCGCTACAACACGCGACCTCGGGAAGCTAATATTCCAGATCCCGAATCTGGCTCCATCTTTAAGGTTTGTACGTTACATACTGTTTTTTTTTTTTTCCCTTCTATACCTATATGTACCTAGGATGCAGCATAATTTATAAATTAGGCCGGTAAGAGATTCACAGGGAAGAATCAAATAGAAAATGTTAACTAGAGCCGTGGAAGTGGCCCTTCCGCTCTCTAAATGTGTAATCGTGCTAGTCTCCCCTTCTCACTTGAACCAGCGGTGGGCAAACTCCTTAGTCAACAGAGCCAAATAGCAACAGTACAACGATTGAAATTTTTATTTTTTTATTTTAAAGAAAGTCTAGTGGAGTTTGGAAATTAGTGCGAAAGTCATTTCTTTCTTTCTTTCTTTTTTAAAGAAATACATTTCATTGATTTTTTTTTTTAGGGAGAAAGGGAGAGAGAGTGTCAGAAACTGGGGATGTGCCCGCAACCAAGATACATGCCCTTGACCGGAATCGAACCCCGGGACCCTTCAGTCCGCAGGTCGACGCTCTATCCGCGGAGCCAAACCGGCTTCGGCTGAAATTTCTCTTGAGAGCCAAGTTTTTAAAACTTACACTTCTCCTAAGGCCACTTCTTCAAAATAGAAGTGTGGGGCGTGCAGGAGGCGGGTGTGCAGGAGGCAGCTGATCCATGTTTCTATCTCTGCAAAAAATCAATAAGATAAAATTTAAAAAACAACAAAAAACATGGTCACTGTTTACTAAAAAGACACAAACACTGAAGCAAACCAACCAGCTGGCCATTAGAGTACAACTCGCTGGGCTCCGCCCCCGCCCGGCTGCCCCAAAGCCCCGCCCCTTCCCGGACAGGCCCCGCCCCTTCCCCGGCGGGCCCTCCCCCCTCCCCCGTCAGCCCCGTTACTTCTGCCCCAGAAAGCCCCGCCCCTCCCTCAGGCCCCGCCCCTTCCCCAGCGGGCCCTTCCCCCTCCCCCGTCAGTCCCGTTACTTCTGCCCCAGAAAGCCCCGCCCCTCCCTCCAGGCCCCGCCCCTTCTCCGCAGCATTCCCGCAGGGAAGCTCCCGCAGGCTGCGCGGGCCGGGCGCAGCGCGGCGCGGGCTGGGCATGCGCAGAGCGCGCGGGCGCGGTTGCCGTGGCAGCGCCGTCGGGAGGGGAGGCGGCGGGAGTGGAGGCTGCGGGCGGGCGAGAGCGGAGCCGGGCGACCGGCGAGCAGAAGCGGCGAAGGCGCGGGGCAGGCCTGAGCGGCGGGGATGCGGGACCGGCTGCCGGACCTGACGGCGGTGAGTGGCGGGAGGGGGGACAGGGCGAGCGGGCGGATAGCGGTCCCGGCCGGGCGGGTAGGCGGGGCCCGCGGGGGGCGCTAGGACTCCGCCCGGCTGGGCGGAGAGGGGGGGTGCGGTGGGGGGATCGGGAAAGGTCGGGGCTGCTGTTTCTCCGGGTCGCGGTGCGGGATCGCGGGGGGCGCGCCGTGCGGATTCGGGGGGCGCTGTGTCCACGGTGTTCGGGACGCTCCGACGGCTGAGGAGCAGCGCGTCGACATCGGGGAGCCCCGGCTGGCGGGGTCCCAGGCGGGATCCCAGGCGGGGTCCCAGCGGGGGTCCTGGGCGGGGTCCCAGGCGGGGTCCTGGGGAGCGCTTCCCAGGCGGGATCCCAGGCGGGATCCCAGGCGGGGTCCCAGGCGGGGTCCCAGGCGGCGTGGCGACCCTGAACCCCTTTGTGAGCCGCAGCTGATCTCTGCCCCGAAGTCACCCCATCACGAAGCCCTTCTCTGCGGGATGGCAGCGCCCCAGTGTGGGGGGCCTGGTCGCCTCGCTCCCTGTCCGGTCCTGGGATCCAGTCCGGGGTCCGTTCCCCGGGGTTCCCCACCTGGTGGGAGCTGGGGGCGGGTCGCGGTGGAGCCAAGCCCAGCTGGCACCCCAGGGTGGGCGCTGACCGCTGGGGGCGCCTGGCGAGGTGGGCGGGCACCGAGAGGCGCCCCCCGAGGCTTCCCCGTAAACAGGTTGCTTCCCGGGAGGAGCGGGCGCTTTGCTTGTTCTTCCTTCGTGGCCTGCACGCCGGCCCGGAGGGTGGGCGCCCCGTGCACCCAGCCGGGGGAGGGGGGGGGCGCCTGGGGAGAAGCCAGCGAGCCAGGGGCTCCCGAGGGTGACGGAAGACAACGCTCCCGTGAGAAAGTGACCTGTTGGAGCCCTTCAGAGTCCCTCATTTTTACTTTATCTTTTTAAAGAACTTTTGTGAGTTTATTTCAGCCAAACTGTCGACAATTGCCGGATTGGGAGAGTGCTCCCTTAAACTGAATAGAGGAAATTGTTCTGTTTAAAAAAAACACAAACAAAAAAACACATGTTTTTACTGATATCAGAGAGGAAGGGGGGGGGGGGAGAGAGAGAGAGAGAGAGAGAGAGAGACATCCATGATGGAGAGAATCATGGGTGGACCGGCTGCCTCCTGCACGCCCCACACTGGGGGTCCAGCCAGCCACCCCGGCCTGTGCCCGGACCGGGGGATTGAACCCTAACCTCCTGGTTCATAGGGCAACGCTCTACCCACTGAGCTACACCGGCCAGGGTCTATGGAAACGCTTTAGAAAGAGGACCTTTTTCTCTAAAAACATAGGCATTGCCGAGACCGGCTTGGCTCAGTGGATAGAGCGCTGGCCTGCGGACTGAAGGGTCCCGGGTTCGATTCCGGTCAAGGGCATGCACCTTGGCTGCGGGCACATCCCCAGTGGGGGGCGTGCAGGAGGCGGCTGATGGATGTCTCTCTCTCATCGATGTTTCTGACTTTCTATCCCTCTCCCTTCCTCTCTGTGAAAAATCAATAAAATATTTTAAAAAATAAAAAATAAAAACATAGGCATTGGTCCAGTGTGTCCCCGCCCCCCCCCCTCTAGGGCAGCCTCAGAACGTTGTGGGGGGGGGAGGATGGGGGCCCCCAGGCCCAGGGCGCTCAGGGACCCGTGGCGTGGAATGAATTAACTCCTCTCTCTGGCTTGCAGACGGTAGCTGGTCACGAGGGAGAGAAAAGGGTTTCTCGGGTCAGAGGAGGAGCCCTCTGCGGGGGGGCGGGGGGGGGGTGGAGGGTGAGGGGTGGAAATTACGCGGACGCACTTCACCAGAAAGTTTCTTCACAGCCACGTTTCCTTCCTTCCCTTTTTTATCGGGGGTCACTCCCAGGCTGTCCGCTCCAAAGACGGACACACACGCATGGGAAGATCTTACCAAGGCAGCGTGTACGAAAGCACGATTCACTCTCAGGCGTGTGCTGCTGGCTGTCACGGCGTACATGCATGCTTTTAAAAAATATATATATTTTATTGATTTTTTTTTTTTTTACCGAGCGGGAGAGGGATAGAGAGTCAGAAACACCGACGAGAGAGAAACATCGACCAGCTGCCTCCTGCACGCCCCCCACCGGGGATGTGCCCGCAACCAAGGTCCACGCCCTTGACCGGGAATCGAACCCGGGACCCTCCCGTCCGCAGGCCGACGCTCTATCCGCCGAGCCACACCGGTTTTGGCATCGCCGAGGGGTTTTTACTCGTTTGTTCATTTTATTGATTTCAGAGAGGAAGGGAGAGGGGGAGCGAGAGAGAAACGTCGATGAGAGAGCATCACTTGACGGGTCCCCCCCCCCCCCCCCCGGGCCCATGGCCTCTCCTGGAGTCGGACCCAGAGGGCCCTTTGGTCTGAAGTCTCACGCTCTGTCCACGGAGGAGCCGCCCCGGCGAGGGCTCTGCCCCCGGGGGGCTGTCGGTTTGGGGCTGCCCCGCGCCTCTCGCTCGGGGAAGAACGTGACGAACGTTCCCAGACGGACCTTCTGTCCCCGGGAAAGCTCAGCTGCGGCGTCGGCGTTAGGGGAACCGGGCAGCACAGGCAGTTTCACTCCCCGGGCAGGCGAGGGCGCTGCTGCACAGACAGGACACAGGACGGGGCGCCTGGGGGCCGCCCGGGTCCCTGCCTCGGCCCTGCCCTCTGACAGGGCTCCGGCCGCCTATTCTCACACGGGGGGGGGGGGGGGGGGGGGGGGGCTGTGTATGCAAATCGACCCGCCAGCTTTGTTGGGTTAATTTGCATACTCACTCCTGATTGGCTGGTGGGTGCGAAGGCATGGCCCATTTGCATCTTCCTCTTTTATTTTATTTTATTTTATTTATTTATGTATTTATTTTTTAAAATATATTTTATTGATTTTTTACACAGCAGAAGGGAGAGGGATAGAAAGTCAGAAACATCGATGAGAGAGAAACATCAATCAACTGCCTCCTGCACACCCCCCACTTGGGACGTGCCCGCAACCAAGGTCCACGCCCTTGACCGGAATCGAACCCGGGACCCTTCCGTCTGCAGTCTGACGCTCTGTCCACTGAGCCACACCGGTCTCGGCTGCATCTTCCTCTTTTTATTAGTGGGCGTCTCAGAGAGGAAGGGAGAGGGGGAGAGAGAGAAAGAAGCATCGGCGAAGAGAGAGAGTCACCGACCGGCCGCCTCCCGCACGCCCCCTCACACGGGGGGATGGAGCCCGCAACCCGGGGCCCCTGCCCCCCGACCGGGCCTCGAACCCGGACCTCCGGGTCCACAGGTCGGCGCTCAGCCACGGAGCCATGCGGCCCGCGGTCTGCTGTGCTCCTGAGCCGCGCACGCCTGCGTGAAGGCCCGAGCCGACACCGCTCCCCTCCCCCCTCCCCCCTCCCCCCCCTCCCCCCGTTGCAGCGCCAGAAGAGCGATGACGGGGACACGGCCATGGTGGTGGAGAGAGACCACTTCATGGACGACTTCTTCCACCAGGTGAGGGGCCTCCGGGCACGGCGGGACCAGGGGCCCAGGCCGGGGCGGCAGCCCGCCCCCGAGGTTCCCGCCCTTGACCCGAACCGAACCCGGGACCCTCTGGCCCGCAGGCCAGGCCCTGACGTGACGCGGTCCGTGTAACACGCGGTGCCTGTTCCTAACCGTCCGTCAGCGGTTCCCGCCCCGCCCTTCCTGACGCCCGGACCCTCTAATGCAGCTCCTCACGTTGCGGGGACCCCCCCCCCCCCCCCCGCCCCGCCAGCCGTGCAATCGCTCCCCGTTGCCGCCTCATCACTCATTTCGCTTCCGCCAGGAATGGTGACGGCGATGTCTGTGTTTCCCGGGTGGTCTTAGGCGGCTCTCGAGCCGCACTAAAGGGCCTCGGCCTTAGGAAGGTCAAGCTGCGCGCACACGCCTGCGTTGAAGGCCCGAGCTGACAGCCCCCCCTCCCCCCAGTTGCACCTCCCGCCCTCCTCCCTCTCGGGGCCTGGGAAGCCGGTGGGGGGCGGGATGGGAAGCCGGGGCGGGGGGAGGGGGGGCGCAGGGTGACACCCCCCTCCGCCCCCCCCCCCCGCTCCAGGTGGAGGAGATTCGGAGCGGCATCTCCAAAATAGCTCAGTACGTGGAGGAAGTCAAGAAGAACCACAGCATCATTCTGTCGGCACCAAACCCCGAAGGGAGTGAGTCGTGCCTGTCCGTCTGTCTGTCTGTCTGTGTGTCTGTGTGTGGCCCCTCCCGCCGTGGGTCGACCTGGGGGAACAGCGCCCGTGGGTGGGTGCTCGCAGCCGCCCGCTCTACCATCTGAAACCCGGCTTCCGGAGCCGTGTCCGGAGGTCCCAGGGCAAGCTGGCCCCCCGCCCCCCCCAACACACACACACACACACGCAGACAAGCTCTCCGATAGATAAAGCCATCGGGGTGAGCTAGCTGAGCCTTTATCGGGCGTGTCCCTCCTATCTCCACAAACGCCTGGGCCCGCGCCCCCACCTGCCGCCCTCTGCCCTCCGCCCTCCGCCCTCTGCCCTCCGCCCTCCGCCCTCTGCCCTCTGCCCTCTGCCCTCCGCCCTCCGCCCTCCGCCAGCCTCGGCCGCGGGAGCCGGAGGCGCTGGCCCGGCTGGCTCGACTCCTGAAATACCCGAAATCGGATTGGACACGGTCGGTGTTGGATGTTGTAGCTCAGGTGACTTTTTTCTTTTTTTTTTTCTCTCTTTCTTTTCACCCTAAAGAAATAAAAGAGGAGCTTGAAGATCTCAACAAAGAAATCAAGAAAACGGCCAACAAAATCCGTGTCAAGTTAAAGGGTGAGTTTGTGCTTCGGTCTTGTCTGATCACCGTGAGGGCAAATGACTGTTTCATAATTTTTTAAAATATATTTTACCGATATTTTATTTTATTTTATTTTTTTACAGAGAAGAAGGGAGAGGGATAGGGAGTCAGAAACACGGATGAGAGAGACATCGATCAGCTGCCTCCTTCGCACCCCCCCCCCCACTGGGGATGTGCCCGCAACCAAGGTCCACGCCCTTGACCGGAATCGAACCCGGGGCCCTTCGGTCCGCAGGCCGACGCTCTACCCACTGAGCCACCCTGGCCAGGGCCATAATTTTTTATTTTGTGTGTTCAGAAAGTTCACGCTGTGAGCACTTTAAAATAAATGTGTGTGGCCGAGACCGGTTTGGCTCAGCGGATAGAGCGTCGGCCTGCGGACTGGAGGGTCCCGGGTTCGATTCCCGTCAAGGGCACGTACCTTGGCTGCGGGCACATCCCTGGTGGGGGGCGTGTGCAAGAGGCAGCGGATGGATGTCTCTCTCTCTCTCCGAGGTCGACCTCAGTCGGGGAGCCACGCCGGCCGTTTTTTTTCCCTTCAAACGTCTGGGTTTATTTTGTGATGTCATCAGCACAACCCGCACTGGGGGGGTGGGGGGGGGGTGGGAGGAGGCAAGGGAAGCGCTGGGTCCGGCTGGGCCGAGCCCCCTCCCGCGTGACGGCCCCCCCGTGCCCGCAGCCATCGAGCAGAGCCTGGACCAGGAGGGCAGCGCGCCCCGCACGTCCGCGGACGCCCGGATACGGAGGACCCAGGTGCGCCCCCCCCACCCCCCCGCCCGCTCTCCACGGCCACCGGCTGCGGGTGTTTACAGCCTCCCCCTCGGCCGCGAAGGGAAACCCGTCCGGCCCGTCGACAGGGTTCTGTCAGGAGAGCCGGGCGTTATTGGGGTCACCAGACTGTCCCCGGGGGGGGCCTCGCCTTCCGGAGGTTACAGGGCAGCAGCGGGAACCGGGGTAACTCCCCCGACTGGTGGGGGATGAGCACTGGGTACCGGCTGTGGGGTGCACGCCTGGTCCTCCCACCCCCTTCCCAGCCTGGTCCTCCCCACCCCCTTCCCAGCGTGGTCCTCCCACCCCAGCCTGGTCCTCCCACCCTCTTCCCAGCCTGGTCCTCCCACCCCCTTCCCAGCGTGGTCCTCCCACCCCAGCCTGGTCCTCCCACCCCCTTCCCAGCCTGGTCCTCCCACCCCAGCCTGGTCCTCCCACCCCCTTCCCAGCCTGGTCCTCCCCACCCTCTTCCCAGCCTGGTCCTCCCCACTCCCAGCCTGGTCCTCCCCCCCCTTCCCCGCCTGGTCCTCCCCACCCCAGCCTGGTCCTCCCACCCCCTTCCCAGCCTGGTCCTCCCCACCCCCTTCCCAGCCTGGTCCTCCCCACTCCCAGCCTGGTCCTCCCCCCCCTTCCCCGCCTGGTCCTCCCACCCCAGCCTGGTCCTCCCACCCCCTTCCCAGCGTGGTCCTCCCACCCCAGCCTGGTCCTCCCACCCCCTTCCCAGCCTGGTCCTCCCACCCCCTTCCCAGCGTGGTCCTCCCACCCCAGCCTGGTCCTCCCCACCCCCTTCCCAGCCTGGTCCTCCCCACCCCCATCCCAGCCTGGTCCTCCCCACTTCCCAGCCTGGTCCTCCCACCTTCTTCCCAGCCTGGTCCTCCCACCCCCTTCCCAGCGTGGTCCTCCCCACCCTCTTCCCAGCCTGGTCCTCCCCACTCCCAGCCTGGTCCTCCCACCCCCTTCCCAGCCTGGTCCTCCCCACCCCAGCCTGGTCCTCCCACCCTCTTCCCAGCCTGGTCCTCCCCACTCCCAGCCTGGTCCTCCCACCCCCTTCCCAGCCTGGTCCTCCCCACCCTCTTCCCAGCCTGGTCCTCCCCACTCCCAGCCTGGTCCTCCCACCCTCTTCCCAGCCTGGTCCTCCCCACCCTCTTCCCAGCCTGGTCCTCCCACCCCCTTCCCAGCCTGGTCCTCCCCACTCCCAGCCTGGTCCTCCCACCCTCTTCCCAGCCTGGTCCTCCCCACTCCCAGCCTGGTCCTCCCCACCCCCTTCCCAGCCTGGTCCTCCCCACCCTCTTCCCAGCCTGGTCCTCCCACCCCCTTCCCAGCCTGGTCCTCCCACCCTCTTCCCAGCGTGGTCCTCCCCACCCCCTTCCCAGCCTGGTCCTCCCCACCCTCTTCCCAGCCTGGTCCTCCCACCCCCTTCCCAGCCTGGTCCTCCCCACTCCCAGCCTGGTCCTCCCACCCTCTTCCCAGCCTGGTCCTCCCCACTCCCAGCCTGGTCCTCCCACCCCCTTCCCAGCCTGGTCCTCCCACCCTCTTCCCAGCGTGGTCCTACCCACCCCCTTCCCAGCCTGGTCCTCCCCACCCTCTTCCCAGCCTGGTCCTCCCACCCCCCTTCCCAGCCTGGTCCTCCCCACCCTCTTCCCAGCCTGGTCCTCCCACCCCCTTCCCAGCCTGGTCTTCCCCACCCTCTTCCCAGCGTGGTCCTACCCACCCCCTTCCCAGCCTAGTCCTCCCCACCCTATTCCCAGCGTGGTCCTACCCACCCCCTTCCCAGCCTGGTCCTCCCCACCCTCTTCCCAGCCTGGTCCTCCCACCCCCTTCCCAGCCTGGTCCTCCCCACTCCCAGCCTGGTCCTCCCACCCTCTTCCCAGCCTGGTCCTCCCCACTCCCAGCCTGGTCCTCCCACCCCCTTCCCAGCCTGGTCCTCCCCACCCTCTTCCCAGCGTGGTCCTCCCACCCCCTTCCCAGCCTGGTCCTCCCCCACCCTCTTCCCAGCCTGGTCCTCCCACCCCCTTCCCAGCCTGGTCCTCCCCACTCCCAGCCTGGTCCTCCCACCCTCTTCCCAGCCTGGTCCTCCCCACTCCCAGCCTGGTCCTCCCACCCCCTTCCCAGCCTGGTCCTCCCCACCCTCTTCCCAGCCTGGTCCTCCCACCCCCTTCCCAGCCTGGTCCTCCCCACTCCCAGCCTGGTCCTCCCACCCTCTTCCCAGCCTGGTCCTCCCCACTCCCAGCCTGGTCCTCCCACCCCCTTCCCAGCCTGGTCCTCCCCACCCTCTTCCCAGCGTGGTCCTCCCCACCCCCTTCCCAGCCTGGTCCTCCCCACCCTCTTCCCAGCGTGGTCCTCCCCACCCCCTTCCCAGCCTGCTCCTCCCCACCCTCTTCCCAGCCTGCTCCTCCCCACCCTCTTCCCAGCCTGGTCCTCCCCCCCTTCCCAGCCTGGTCCTCCCCCCCTTCCCAGCCTGGTCCTTCCCCCCTTCCCAGCCTGGTCCTGTGGGCTGGCTGCCCTCGGCCTGGGCTTCCACCCCCCTGAGGGGTGGCTCCGGGCAGCGGGGCACCATGGCCCCGGAGCAGACGGCCCCCGGGGGCACGTTCCCCGTGTGAGTTTCCGTCACGCCTGTCTCTGCCCGGCTGCGGGGGGGGGGGGGGGGGTGCGTGTTCACCGTGTCCCTCTGACAGCACGCCTGTCTCTGCCCGGCTGCGGAGGGGGGTGCGTGTTCACCGTGTCCCTCTGACAGCACGCCTGTCTCTGCCCGGCTGCGGGGGGGGTGCGTGTTCACCGTGTCCCTCTGACAGCACGCCTGTCTCTGCCCGGCTGCGGGGGGGGGGGGGTGCGTGTTCACCGTGTCCCTCTGACAGCACGCCGTGCTCTCCCGGAAGTTCGTGGACGTGATGACGGAGTTCAACGAGGCCCAGACCGTCTTCCGGGAGCGCAGCAAGGGGCGCATCCAGCGGCAGCTGGAGATCAGTGAGTGCCGCCCCCGGCCCCCCCCCCCCAGTGCCCCTCTGCTCAGCCCGGCCCCCCCAGCGCCCGGCCAGGACAGCCGTCCACTGCCTTTTCTCCTTCACTTATTTATTTTTTAAAATATATTGTATTGATTTTTTATAGAGAGAGGAAGGGAGAGGGACAGAGAGTCAGAAACATCGATGAGAGAGAAACACCAATCAGCTGCCTCCTGCACACCCCCTACTGAGTATGTGCCCGCAGCCAAGGTCCATGCCCTTGACCGGAATCGAACCCGGGACCCTTCAGTCCGCAGGCCGACGCTCCATCCGCTGAGGCACACCGGTTTCGGCTGCCTTTTCTCCTTTAAATGCCTGTTTATGGGTGTCCGAGAGAACGGGGGAGAGAGGGAGGGGGACATCCCGGACGAGAGAGAACCACAGACCGGCTTCCTCCTGCACGCCCCCCACTGGGGACGAAGCCCGCCCCCCCCCCCCCCCCCCCCCCGGGCCTGTGCCCGACCTGGAATCGAACCCGGAGCTCCTGGTTCACAGGTGGATGCTCAGCCCGAGCCCCAGGCCGGGCAGCACCGTCCCCGTTAGAACATGTTGTCACTCCCGGATCAGCACCCCGTGGGGTCCGTCCGTGAGCCGTGGCCGAGCTCGGGCAACCCCCCCCCCCCCCCCCCCCCCCCCCCCGCCGGCGCTGAACACCCAGAAACGGCTGCCATTTTCCTCGTCCTGCAGCTGAGCCTCGAGCTCCCCCCCCCCCCGTCCCCCCCTCCCCGCCCCCCGGCCCCAAGAAGCTCTCCCCCCGAGCGGCCCCCTTTCCTCATGCTTCTCGGCCTGCGGGGTGGGGGGCGGGGAGCGGGGGGCCTCGTGGGCAGCCTCAGGGCCTGTGCCGGGAGCCGTGGGCTGAGGCGGGGCTCGCCTTGGCCTTGCAGCCGGGAGGGCGACCACGGACGAGGAGCTGGAGACGATGCTGGAGAGCGGGAACCCCTCCATCTTCACCTCCGACGTGAGTGCCCCCCTCCCCCCGCCAGCCCGCGCCGCCTTGCCCCCGCCTCCGGGCGGCCCCGGGGCCTCAGCGTCCCTCCCTCCGTCCGTCCGTCCGTCTCCCCGCAGATCATCTCCGGCTCGCAGGTCACGCGCCAGGCCCTCAACGAGATCGAGTCGCGCCACAGGGACATCATGCGGCTGGAGACCAGCATCCGGGAGCTGCACGACATGTTCGTGGACATGGCCATGTTGGTGGAGACGCAGGTGCCCGGGGCGGGGGGGGGTGCGGGGGCGGGGGCGGGGGCGGGAGTGTGTGTGTGCGCGCACGCGCGTGTGTGTTGGGAGGGAGGCTGGGGCCAGGAGGGGCCCCCGTGAGCCCGGGGGAAGCCGCTGTTTCGGCCGCGGCCCCGCAGCAGCGTTTAGGGCGCTGGGAACCCCTTAAACCGCCGTTGGAGAGCGGGAATCAGCCTGCGGACCGAAAGGTCCCAGGTTCGATTCCCGTCAAGTGTCCACGCGGCCCGCCGGGCTTCGGTGCCAACAGTGGGGGGGGGTGGCAGGGGGGGCCGGTCGATCCAATCACGGGGTCCACGGGGCAGCCGGCGCGCAGCCCCTGTCCCCTGAGATTGGGTTTTTTTTTTTTTTAAATATGTTTTATTGATTTTTCACAGAGCGGAAGGGAGAGGGATAGAAAGTCAGAAACATCGATGAGAGAGAGACATCGATCAGCTGCCTCCTGCACGCCCCCTACTGGGGATGTGCCCGCAGCCAAGGTCCATGCCCTTGACCAGAATCGAACCCTGGACCCTTCAGTCCGCAGGCCGACGCTCTATCCACTGAGCCACACCGGTTTCGGCGTGATACGCGTTTTCGGGTCCTGTGGAATCGGAGCCCCGCCTGTGAGGTGGTGGTGGTGGGGGGGCAGCGTCGTGTGGACTTTATAGCCCAGTGGTCGGCAGACTGCGGCTCGGGAGCCACATGCGGCTCTTTGGCCCCTTGCGCGTGGCTCTTTCGCAAAATACCACGGCCTGGGCGAGTTTACGTTTTTTTTTTAAAAAAAAAACAAAGAAACCTGGCTCTCCAAAGAAACATCGACGTTCAGCTCTGTGGACCGCTGGGTTTGCCCGCCACCGGCCCGCTCGCTCGCACGGCAGAGCGGGTCTCGGGTGGGAAAGGAGCTAATTGCGCGTCCTCTCCCCACGCCTCACGCCGCTGCAGCCCCGCCTGCGGGTGGACGCGAGCCCAGGTACCGCCTCCGGCCCGCACGTCTCCGCGCTCCCCTCGCTCGCTCGTGACCTTGACCTCCATCCGCCGGCTCCGCCCGTCCCTCTCGCTCTCTCGGCAGCATGAGCCGGTTCCGGTCGCCCCGTGTCGGGCCATCCGCATGGCTCTCATCTCCTCCTCGACATCGAGCGCCATCACATCCGGCCCGATCCGCGCGCGCGCGCGCGCGTCGCGTGTCCGCGGTTGCGCTCCATTCGGCGGCGGCGCCCGGCGGCTTTCGCCGGCCACGGGGGCGGGGCGGGGGGCCGGGGCGCGTCCCCTAAGCCGGGACCCCTCTCCGTTTCCAGGGCGAGATGGTCAACAACATAGAGAAGAACGTGGCGAGCGCCGTGGACTACGTGGAGCGCGCCAAGGAGGAGACCAAGAAGGCGGTCAAGTACCGGAGCAAGGCGCGCCGGGTGAGTGGGCGCCGGGAGGGGTGGGCGCGGGGGGCTTGGGGCGGGGAGCGGGGAGCGCCCTCTGCCGGCCCCCGGGCGCCCGCCGCTGTGTCCCTGACCTCACCGCCTTTCCACGGGAGCCAGCCGCGCTCTGGCTGGCCGCCTGCTGACGCCCCGTCTCGCCCCCTCTCGCCCCCTCTCGCCCCCTCTCGCCCCCTCTCGCCCCCTCTCGCCCCCTCTCGCCCCCTCTCGCCCCCTCTCGCCCCGTCTCCCTCCCCCAGGCCCCGCTGCGGGCGCTGAGCCTCTTAAGCCCCGGCCGCCGCCCTCCTTTCCCTTAAAGACTGCCGTCTAGATCACGTTCTGTCTACTGTTTGTTGTTCATCCTCACGGGGAAGGGGGGGGGGGGGGAGAAGGGCGGGAAGGGGGGGCAGCTTTCTGTTCATTTTCAGAGCGAGCGAGAGGGAGGGAGCGAGACAGACACATCGGTGTGAGAGAGACGCACCAACCGGTTGCTTCCCGCACGGGGATCGAGCCTGCAAGCCGAGGCGCGTGCCCTTGACGGGATTCGAACCCAGGACCCTTCGGTCCGCGGGCTGACGCGTTGCCCGCTGAGCCACCCTGGCCGGACCAGGGCTTGTGTTTTGTTTTATTTATTTATTTTTTTAAAAAAATATATCTTAACGATTTTTCACAGAGAAGAAGAGAGAGGGATAGAAAGTCAGAAACATCCATCAGCTGCCTCTTGCACACCTCCTGCTGGGGATGTGCCCGCAACCGAGGCGCATGCCCTTGACGGGACTCGAACCCCGGGGACCCTTCGGTCTGCAGGCCGATGCGCTGCCCGCCGGGCCACCCCGGCCGGGCCCAGGCTCGTGTTTTAAAGGCTCCTGGTCCCCCCAGGGGAGCCTTGTCGGGAACCCCCGGCACGAGGGACTCCGCCCCTCGAGCGCCTCGCAGGTGAACGCCCGCCCTTGTCTGTCTTTTGCAGAAAATGATGTTCATGATCGTTTGTGTCTCTGTCCTGCTTCTGATCGTGGGCATCATCCTGGCGGCTACGTTGTCATAGCAACCGCAGCCCTCGAGCCAGCCCTCCCTGGTCCCGCACGCACGGGGACCCGCAGGGAGCCGCCCTTCAGGCCCCGGCTGCCCGCCTAGGGCGATGCCTCGGCCCCCCGCGTCCTCGGCTCCGTGGCCGGCTCGCCGCACGCCGCTCGCCCGCCGTCAGCAGCGCGAAACAGTGGCCTTCACGCAGGAATGGCCCACGTTCCCGGTTTCCCTACATTTCAGCGTGGAGACTGTACGCAGAGTTTCACGGGAGCATTTCAGGTTGGAAGCCTCGCCCCAGCGCCCCGGGAGGTTCCCGCGCTTTTTGTGCCGTTTGCTCTACCTTCCTTCGCGGGGACCCCCTGCCCCCCGCCGCCCCCTCCGTCCCAGAGCCGTTTTGTAAGAGGCCTGCGGTGCTGGATGTTGATAAACGAACCGTCTAACAGATCAGCGCCCCCGTGGCCCCCTTTTCCTATGTCAAATGCTGCTCCTCGGAAGGAACGGGAGACTCAGAGCCGCCCGCGCCCCGATGTTTACAAGCCGGACACCCGCCCGCCGCCCACAGCGACTCGGGCGACGGCACCCCGAGGCGGCCCCGCTGGTGCCAGTTAAGACGGAGACTCTCTCCTTTCCGCGCTCGAGGGGATTTGCTCCTGGACGCCCAGCGCTTCCTTCGCGGCGGATCCGCCGAGCCGGCCGCCGCCTCTGCGCTCCGGTTGGCCCCCCGCCCCCGCGCTCTGCGCGTCCACGCCGGGCTCTGCGGGCGTCCGTGATCATGAAGCGCCCTCGCCTCTCGCCAGTGTCTCTGCGTGACGCTGCGCCTCCGGGGGGGGCGCGGGATGCGCGTGAAGACTCAGGGGGCGCGGACGCCGGGCTGCAGCGGCCGGACTTCTCCAGCGAAGGACCCCCCGCCCCCCAGAACCGGCCCCCTCGGCCTCCCCCGCCCCGTCCCCGGCAGTGGGAGCAACGCCGGGCCGCGTCTGGTTTGAAAACCCGTGCGCGCGCCCTCGACCCCTGGCGGCACTGGGAGCTGCGTTCCTCCCGTGACCGCGGCGATGAGTCGCGGAGGCTCGGCTGCGACCCGGCCTGTGTCTGGGCACGTTCCCCGCTTGGGGGGGGGGGGGGTCACGGCTTCCGGCCCTGACGCCCCATCGCAGCCTCGCAGCGGGGGTGGGGGTGTTGGGGGGGGACGGAGCTCATGGGTGGAGCTGCCCCGGGACTGAGATCGTGGCCGTGTCGCCGCCCCCTGTGGACACCCGACCGTCCGTGCAGCCACGTCCGTGCTCCCCACGGCCCCGAGTGCAGCCTGTGGGCCGCCCCCTCCCGCCGGTTCCCGCCGCCTCGCCCTCCCGGCACCCCTCCGGGACCCGCACCCCGACTGAGCCGCATTTCACGGGTAGAGCGGCGGAGACTTTGTCTGGTGTCTATGCAGATACGTCCTTTTTTTTCAGATCACACGCGTGTGCGTGTAACCCTCCCGCGCGCCGGTTCGAAATCAGATTTTTAAAAATACATATGCAGATTCACTTGTCACCTTTTATTATTTCTTGAGATATTTTGTGTTTACATTAAAGGGAAAAATAAAACTCACTGAGTCCCGAAACATCAACAAGAAACACTCGACAAACTCCCCCACCGCCCCCCCCAAAAATACCATTTGCTTCCCACCCTGCCACTCCTGGGGAGAGACCTGGGGAGCCGTTTTATCGCGAATACACTGTCGGGAGGGAATCACGCTCACCGTGGGCGCCCTTGTGCATAAACGGGGAGTTAATGATTTTAGATAACATTTTAAAAAATATATTTTTTTATTGATTTCAGAGAGGAAGGGAGAGGGGAGAGATAGAAACATCCATGAGAGAGAATCATTGATGGGCTGCCTCTTGCACGCCCCCGGACTGGGGATCCAGCTAACAACCCTGGGCATGTTGTGCCCTTGACCGGAATCGAACTGGGACCCTTCAGTCTGCAGGCCGATGCGCTATCCACTGAGCTACACTGGCCAGGGCTTTGGTATCATTTTTTAAAAGTTTTTTTAAAAAAAATATTTTGTTGATTTTTTTACAGAGAGGAAGGATAGAGAGGAAGGGAGAGAGATAGAAACATCGAAGAGAGAGAAACATCGATCAGCTGCCTCCTGCACACCCCCTACTGGGGATGTGCCTGCAACCAACATACAGGCCCTTGACTGGAATCGAACCCGGGACCCTTCAGTCCGCAGGCCAACGCTCCATTCACTGAGCCAAACCGGTTTCGGCTTTTTTTTGTTTTGTTTTGTTTTTTAAAATATATTTTATTGATTTTTCACAGACAGCAAGGGAGAGGGATAGATAGTCGGAAACATCCATGAGAGAGAAACATCGATCGGCCGCCTCCTGCACACCACCCACTGGGGATGTGCCCGCAGCCAAGGCACATGCCCTTGTCCAGAATCGAACCCGGGACCCTTCAGTCCGCAGGCCGGCGCTCTATCCACCAGCTAGGGCTTTGGTGACGCTCTTGGTTGTTTGTTGTTGCTGGTACAGGCGGCTGTGTCCGGCCTGGGACACCAGCAGCTCCAGCGCCTTAAAGAGCCCGCCCGAATCCCCGCCCTTCCTGACCGGGTGCCGGTTGGAGGGTCTGGGCCTGGCCTCCGCTGCAGGCTTTGACCCAGGAGGCCGCTTTGGCAAAGTCCCTGACGTTGGCCAACAGGGGGCGCCCTCCGCCAGGCTCGGAGCCATCCACCCCCCCCACCCATACTTTCCCAAGTCCCCCTTCAGCGTCCGTCTGCAGCGGGATTTCCTTGATCCATGGCCCGTCCTGGGTTCTGACCACGTTGGAAACCCACGTTCCAAAGCCAGAATCGGGCCCGGGGGGCCGGGGCGGTTTGGGTGCGGTTCAGGGGGTCGGCCTCATGCCTGCACCCAAAGGTGGCCAGTTGGTTCCGGGACAGGGCACAGGCCCGCGTTGCGGCTGGATCCCCCGTGAGGGGTGTGCAGGAGGCACACTGATGATTCTCCCTCTCCCTCTCCCTCTCTCCCTCCCTCCCTCCCTCCCTCTCCCTCTCTCCCTCCCTCCCTCTCTCGCTCCTTTTATTTCTAAAGAAAGTAACGGTTTTGGTTTCCGCTCCCTGCAGCACCTGCCGGTCCCCAGCCTGCAGAGCACCCGCCGGGCAGCAGAGGGCGCCCCGTCCTAGGCGCCGAGTCTGGGCTGCCCCCCCACCTTGCTGGGGAACTCGGCTTCTTCGTCTCCTTGGCAACTGTTTTCTTCACCCAGGATGGGTGTCAATCAAACCCCATTTTCTCGCTGACCCCCGCGACTGTGGAGGAGCTGTTTCTGTTGCTTCTGAAGGGGGGTTTGGGGGGGGGGGCGCTCCACGCCAGGCCTCCAGCTAGGAAGGCCCAGGAACCATGGTTACCGGGAAGGCCCGCCCTGCAGGGGGCGCTGCGGGAAAGGCTTCGGTGGAAACAGACTCCAGGCCCCGGGAGGGGTGCCAGGCCAGCAGGGGGCTCCCCGGGAGGGGTGCCAGGCCATCAGGGGGCCATCTTCATAAGCAAGGCCTCCAGAGATGGCCGCTGTGGGGAGTTTCCCACAATGCTGAGTGGCTTCCAGGAACCCCCCTGGACATGAGTGGCCCCGAGGGAGGGGACGCCCAGGTGAGCAGGGCAGGAACCCCTGGCTTCTGGGTCAGCTGCGCAGAGCACTGTGGGAACCTGCGCCCCCTTGGATTTCCCGAGATTTGAAACAAACAAACAAACAAAAAACACCCCAAAACACGCCCTGGCAGGTGAGCGCAATGGTTAGAGCACCGGCCTCTGTTTGATTCCCGGTCAAGGCCACCTACGTGGGCTGCGGGGTGGACCCCCTCCCTCCCTAACACTCTCTCCAAAAAGCAATGGAGAAACACCTCGGCCCCCCCAGCCTGGCCTGTGTGGCCCAGTGGTGACGTCAGCCTATGAACCAGGAGGTCACGTGCCCCGGCTGCAGGGTGAGCAGCAATCCGCCCCGCACGGAGCCCCGAACCCTCTGAGCCCCCCACCCCGCCCCGCACCCACCCAGCCCCGCACCCACCCACCCCGCACTGAGCACCCACCCAGCCCCGCACCCACCCACCCCGCACTGAGCTCCCCCCCCCCCCCGGCCCCGCACCGAGCCCCCCCACCCACCCAGCCCCGCACCGAGTCTGGACCAGGGAATGGCACGCACAGCCTCGTGGTGGGGGGGGGGGGCGTTGACATTTGCGGTTTCCCACCAAGTCCTGGTCCTGATTTGGATCCTCCCAGCTGGCCGGACAGACGGACGGACAGATCCGCCGGTAGAGCCGCCTGCGAAGTGAGAAGGGCGTGGGAGGCGAGGGGCAGTCCTGGCGGAGGGAATGGGGGGGGAAGGGGGGGCTGCACAGCGCACCCTTTTTTTTTTTTTTTAAAGTATATTTTTATTCATGTCCGAGAGGAAGGGAGAGGGAGATAGAAGCATCCACGGTGAGAGAGAACCATGGATCCGCTGCCTCTTGCACACCCCCCCCCACCCCCCACCCCCCCCCCCCACCCCCCACCCCCCCCCCCCGCCACTGGGGACCGAGCCGGCCACCCGGCCTGTGCCCTTGGCTGGAACTGAACCCCGGACCCTTCCGTCCGCAGACCAACCTCTGTCCACGGAGCCACACCGGCCGGGGCCCACAGCGCACCCTTCATTCATCCGGGGAAGGGACCCCCGCCCCTAGGGTCACATCTTAAAAGGACGGCAGCGCGGTGACAGTCAAACCGAACCTGTGGGCGGGGGGCTGGGGGTGGGGGGCACAGGACCCTTAAGCACCCTCTCCCTTCCTCTCCGTAAAAATAAACAACATATATTAAAAAGAAAAGAAGATAGCCCTCACCGGTGTGGCTCAGTGGTTAGAGCGTCGGCCTGCGGACTGAAGGGTCCCGGGTTCGATTCCTGGTCAAGGGCACATCCCCAGTGGGGGGCCGTGCAGGAGGCGGCTGATGGATGTTTCTGACTTTCCCTCTCCCTTCCTCTCTTGGGGGAAAAAATTTTTTTTTAAAAAAAAAGGAACCTTAAGGAAAGGAAAGGGAGGACGGCGGGCAGGGCTCAGGGGTTCAGCCTCGACCTGTGAACCCGCAGGTCGGTCGGGGCACACGCCCGGGGTTCCCCAGCAGGGGGCGCGCAGGAGGCAGCCGATCCGGGCGGGGGGGGGGTTCTCTCTCCTCACGGATGTGTCTGTCCCTCCTTCCCTCTCCCTTCTTCGCCGACATCAACACGAGTGTGTTTTCAAAAGGAACAGAGAAACCGGCGGAGACGGGAAGGCCATCTTGGGAAGGTGCCCGCGCCCCCTGTGCGTGCGCCCCTGTGCGCGCGCCCCCGGAGTGTGTGTGCGCGCGCGCGGGGGGACCAGGCGAGGGGGGGGGGGTTGCGAGCACGAGCGCGGGTTCCAGCACTGACGTCTCCCGGCTCCGGCCCCGCCGCCTGGCGGCTGATCCTCTCCCCCCGCCCCCCGGCCCCCGGCCCCCGCCCCCGCCGCCGGCTCCCCCCGCCCCCCGCCCCCCGCCCGGCGGGGAACCTGACACAGCGACTGCAGTCCCTCGGCCGCGGCTTGCTCGGAGCCGGGCCTGCGCCGGGAAGGTAGGCGGATCGGCGTGTCTTTCCCCAAACGCAGCCTCCGGTCCCCGCACCGTGGCGCTCCCGGCTGCGGGGCGGCGGGGGCTGCGCCCGCACAAAGTTTATCTCCGGAGGCGGGAGGGTGCCCTTCAAGGAGCGAGGGGCTGGGAGCCCGGCGGGGCCGGGGGAGGGGGGGAGGTTCGGGGGTCAGGGGGGCCGAGAGGGCGCGGAGGCCGGGGGAGCGGGGGCTGGGAGGGCTCGGGGGCCCGGCGGAGCCAGCGGGGCGGGCGCGGGGGCCGGGAGGGCGCAGGAGCGGTGGGTCCGGTGTCTGCACGTCGCTCCTCCCGCCCCGGCTGGAGGGGGCTGCGCGGTCCTTGGGGGTGGACGGCTTCCTTTCCGAAGGGCCAGGCTGACGGGCCCCCCCTCTCTGTGTGGGGTCCCCCAGGCCCCCAGCTTTGCAGGAAAGCCCCTCCCTCCCTCTGGGCCAAGTTTCTCCTCGGCCCCCCCCCCCCCCCCAGGCAGCACATCCCTGACCCCAGGATGTGATTGTCGCGGGTCCCAGCCTCCGAGGCTTTGGGGGGGGGTGTCTCCCTGTTTAGGGGGGAGTGGGGTGGAGCAGAGGAGAGGCTGTGGGCCTCCAAACCGGAGCGTCGGCTGCCTCACCCCCCAGCTCGGCCCGGCGGTGGGAAACCGCACGCAGAGCATCTGTCAGTTTGTCCTGGAGCCGCTGGAATCGTGTTTGTGCAAACAGATGTTTCGGGCAGAGTGTGCGTGTGTGCGCGTGCGCGCGTGTGTGCGTGTGTGTGCATGTGTGTGCATGTGCACACGTGTGTGCACGCAGCAGCCCGTGTGCAGCTGTATAAGCTGTATTTTGTATTTTTTCTGGAAATGCAGTGTTTATGGGACCCCCCTGCCTCGGGGAACTTGGGGTTTGGGGAGCCTGGGGTTGGGGCTCGGGTGTGGCTGGCTGACGTGCCCTGAGGCCTCTGTGGGAGCGAGTTCTGGCCCCCAGGAGCTCACACGCTGTCCCCCACACGTGTCCTTGTCTGGGGCTGGGGGAGGGGTCCCCACCTTGTCATTGGGGGTAGGGGTCCTGCAGGGCCTGAGGGGCAGGGGCTCCCTGGACCTCTGGTCGTCATCCCGAGGGCTCTGAGGGTGTCTGTGAGCTGGAGAGGGGGAGGCTGGGGAGGGGGTGCTGGGTCCCCTTGGCTTTTTCCTGCAACACCTCCTCTCCCCGAGGGAACCCCCTCATTGAGGGAGATGGGAACAGCCAGGAAGGGGTGACACGGGAGGGCAGAGGAGGGGGGTGGCCAGGCCAGCAGCTGCTGTGTGTGTGTGCGTGGGGGGCGATTTAGGGGGCGAGCTGGGAAGCCCCTCTCCTCTGCACCCCGTTTCTGAAACCCCAGTGAACGAGGCAGCCCTGGGAGGGGCCCCGCTTTAAGTGTGGACAGGCAGGGCCTCTGGGAGGTCACCCCGCCCCCGCCCCCCACCCCCCAGGGCCCTGCTGGAACCGTCTGGAATGTGCGGGGGTTGGGGTCCTGACCACAACTCAGGCTCCTAGCTCAGGGGTGTGAGGCAGGCCCTGGGGGTGGGGCGGGAGGTAGGCGGGGGGCTGCGTGTGGGGTGTGGGCGGTGCGGGGGCCCAGGGCTGCCCAGGACCACAGCGGAGCTGCGGGGAGCCAGGGATGTGGTTCCCTCTCACCCCCCACCCCACACCCGGCAGGGCTCCAGGTCGGTGTGCGGAAGGTGTCAGCAATGGGGCTGCCCCCCACTTCCCTCCGCCTGGGCTTCTCCCTCCGGCTCACCCAGAGCACCCCCAACCTTGGATGTGGGCGGAGCCAAACCTTCCCGGGTGAGGGGCGCAGACTGGGGTGAGAACTCCGCAGGTAGGGAAAAGGGCTGAGGGGTCGGGACGATCTGGGAGCCAGGAGCTCAGGGCACAGGCGGGGTGCCGGCTCCTTCCCCAGTGGGGGGCGTGCAGGAGGCAGATGATCAGTGATTCTCTCTCATCACGGATGTTTCTCTCCCTCTCCCCCCTGCCTCTCTGACATCACTAAGAACATATTCACAGAAAGGCAGCAAACGCATCCTTTGCCTCCCCGGCTCCCCTCGTGGTGGTTTCGGGGTGAAGGTTGGAGCCCTAGGCAGGACAGCGGCTCCCAAATGTTAGTGAGGGGCCTGAGTCTCTGACCCGGCAGGTCCGGGGGGTTCTGGGGCTGCCAGTGCTGCGGTTCCGGGGGACCCACTTTGAGAACCGCTGGGTAAGCGGCGCTGCGTCTCTGGGGGCGTGGCCTATTCTCTCTGTGGTTGGTTGTGGCCTTAACAGAGGGCTGGGCTCCTCAGCGGGGCCATCTCACGCCGCCCGGCCAGGAGCCTCCCCACGGAGCCCCCTCCGCACCTGCTCCCCGCACGCGGAGGGTTTCCCCCACGTGGCTCTGGGTGCCGTGCGTGAGCGACGAGAAAGGCCCAGCGCTGTGGATGCCGGTGCGGAGACCCCAGTGTTAGCCGGCTGGCCAAAGGCTCTGGTTCCCCCCCGCCCCCCACGGGCTGACGTACGGGGTACTGATGGGGTGTTTTGGGAGCCAGAGCCGGGGCCAGAGTCCCAGCCAGAACCCATGGACCCTCAGTCTGGGCACCAGCGGGCGGTGCCCGTGGTCAGCGGCATCCTCACTGAGCGGTTGTGGGGGCCCCCCTGTCTGAGGGGCACAGGCTGGCTCCTTCCTCTATCAGCCCCTCCCACGCCCAGCCCAGCCCAGCGGCCCCCCCCCCCCCCCCCGCACGGAAAACCCAGCAGCTTTTGGAAACGAGGCCTGTGGCCTCCTCTAGCGCTCTGTCTCTGTCTCTGTCTCTGGCGGGGTGGCGGGGGTGGGGTGGGGTGGGGGTTCGGTGCCGGTGAGATTCCCTCCGTGAGATCCACTCGGTGCCAAGTCCCGGCTGGGGGCCTACCCGGTCGTGACGATGGTTATTTTTAATTTTTATTTTTAAAACATGTGTTTTTTTTTTTTTAAATTGATTTCAGAGAGGAAGGGAGAGGGAGAGAGAGAGAGAAACATCCACGAGGAGAGAGAATCTTTGATCGGCTGCCTCCTGCACGCCCCACACTGGGGATTGAACCCACAACCCGGGAGTCGAACCTGAGACCCTTTAGTTCACAGGCGGATGCTCTATCCACTGAGCCAAACTGGCCAGGGCTCAATGGTTATGGTTGACTCGTTGTTTCTGAGGCTGAGCAACACTGCCCCACCTGTCGCTACATGGTCGCTACATTGTGTATACATTGTTGCTGTGCTCTCCGTACATTGTTGCTGTGCTCTCATTACATTGTTGCTGTGCTCTTGTTACATTGTTGCCGCATTGTTGCCTCCAGGCAGAGGTGCAGACAGAAGCGGTGGCGGCCACAGACTTATTTGCGTCTCTGTTTCTGTCCCCTCGACCCCCCCAGGGCAGTGATGGGCAACCTTTGGAGCTTGGTGTGTCAAAATTCGCCAAGAAACAGCATAACTCGGGTGGTGTGTCACTTCTAGAGAAAAAAAAAACCGCATAATTTCGCGACATTTATAGTTTAAATAACAGAAATGTATAATTGCAATAGATGGCTGTATTTAATAAACCAAAAACGAATTATTGACCTTCCCTGCAAGGTTTCATCCTCGGCTCTCGTCCTCAGCAGGCGGCCCCGTAGGTCTGCGTGTGCGGCCGTGTGCCGTCGAACACGGCCACGCGTGTCGGTGCAGACACGCGTGTCATAGGTTCGTCATCACGGCCCTAGGGAGCCCGAGGGGATCAGGGCGGAAAGGTCTGTTTGGACTTTTAAGGAACGCAGTCTGCCAGCCGAGGCGCTGAGCCGGGACCCGCTCCGGGGACGGGGTGCGGGCTGAGGCGGGCGCTGGGCACCGGGCTTCCCTCGAGTCGGGGGTGGAGGGGGGGTCTTGGGCAGCTGACCTCTGACCCCACAGACCGTCCCCCACCCCCCGCCCCCCTCCCGCTGCCAGCCCACAGTTCTGCATCGGGAGCCTGTTTCGTTTCTCTTTTTCGACGGCGTTGAGTTTTTACCGTGACAATAAAAAAAAGTTCGTTGTGGCAAAGTCAGAGCGTCTCGAAAGAAGGACACATCCCCCTCGTATCGCCGTCCCCCCAGCCATTGTTCGCCCTGGCCTTTTCTTTCCCAGATTCTCCTCCGCGGGGTTTGTACAGAGGGGACTGTTTGGAATCGCGCGGTGCGTTTCTAACGTTGTCCCGGGGCGGGAAGAATTGCAGAGAGCATGCACGCGCTCCCGGGGGGCTGCCCGGTGTTTCAGCAGGCGGTCCCGCCCCCGCCTGACCTTCTCGCTGGTTCCATGTCCCCCACGATTACACATAATCGGCCGGCGACTGTATCCAGGCTCCTGATTTCCTTTCTTTAAAAAAAATTTATTTTTACGTTTTTATTTGATACCAGAGAGGAAGAGAGAGGGAGAAGGGAGAGATAGAAACATCCCTGAAGAGAGAATCATGGACCGGCTGCCTCCCGCACGCCCCCTGCTGGGGATGGAGCCCGAAACCTGGGCCTGTGCCCCGACCGGGAATCGAACCCTGACCTCCTGGTTCCTAGGTCGATGCTCAACCACGGAGCCACACCGGGCTGCTTCAGGGTTTGGTTTTTAAAATATATTTTATCGATTTTTTACAGAGAGGAAGGGAGAGGGATAGAAAGTCAGAAACATCGATGAGAGAGAGACATCGATCAGCTGCCTCCTGCACACCCCCTACTGGGGATGTGCCCGCAACCAAGGTACATGCCCTTGACCGGAATCGAACCCGGGACCCTTCCGTCCGAAGGCTGACGCTCTATCCACTGAGCCAAACCAGTTTCGGCTACAGGGTGTTTTTTTTTAAAAATATATTTTATTGATTTTTCACAGAGAGGAAGGGAAGAAGGATAGAAAGTCAGAAACATCGATGAGAGAGAAACATTCATCGGTTGCCTCTTGCACCCCCCCTGCCCCCCCACTCCTCAGTCCGCAGGCCGACGCTCTGTCCACGGAGCCAAACCGGTTTCGGCTGCTTCAGGGTGTTTTGGACGAGTGCTAGCTTTGCCACCATAGCTGCGTATCGGCCCCTCCCCGTGGCCCATGTCCTGCTCTGCTCTGATGGGTCCCCTTGGCCAGCTCCTCGGACGCTCCGCTCCACCTGGGGCAGCGGGGGAGGCAGGTCGGCCGGTCACCCGCCCCGGTTCCTGCGGCGGCGGCGGAGGGAGTGGTGGTGCCGTGATGAACGCAGGCACCGTGGGCGCAGTCCGCACCCCTAACCGCCGTGCACCGCACTTCCCCCCATCCAGCACCCGAGAGGGGAGTCCGTTCCCAGCCCTTCGGTCCGAAACGGCAGGGGGCAGGGGCCGAGGGAGACCGGCCAGCTCCCACCTCGGCCGTGGGGCTGCGGGGACCTCTCTGAAGCTCTCTGGGCCCCCGTCTTCTCACCTGTGAGCAATGGGGAAGCAGCGGCGTTCGGCTCCCCCTCCTGCACGGGCTGGTGGCTCTCGCTCTCAGATTCCGAGCCGACCGGCCTCTGTTAGACAGAATGGAACTGGCAGGCTGGTCTCGGGGGCGGGTGTGTGTGTGTAGGGGGGTGCCCAGGAGACAGAGCCCATCGGATATGTTAATGCCGACCTTCCCCGCCCCCCGCCCCTCCCTCCTCCTGGCTGTTTCTATTCACTTCCCCATGGCCAACCACCCAGACACCCCCCATCGCTCCCCCCGGTCACCTCCTCCTGTCCTTCCGGCCTCGCCTGTCGGAGCGCCAGGCTCCTGTGGGGGCAGGGACTCCCCGGGGGTGGCCTCGTGGCCTCTGCGTGGCTCGGGGTGACCGGGCGGCCCTGGTGGCGCCGTCCGTGTGGTTCCGGGTCCCGGGTGCCGGTGCCAGCCAGCCTGCGCGGGGACGGCCCGTCCGAGGGAACCTCTCTGGGCGTGGGGTGGGGGGTGGCCTTTCCCCCGATGGAGCCCCTGTCGCTGTCCGACCGGACAGAGTGGGTGGGGGGCCGGGCCTCTCTGGGTTCTGTGTTGGTGTCCGGGGCCACTCGGCCCAGCTCTCACTGCAGCTTCAGGACGGGAAGTCACAGGGAGTCCCTCGTCCCCGGTCCCCGGTCCCCGGTGTGCACCCCGGCTCACGGGCCCCGGCTCACGGGCTAGCCAGGCCTTCTCTCCCCACAGGTCCCTCCTGACGGACAGACAGCCCTGGGGGAAACCCAGGAGGAAAGGGAGGACTCCCTCTCTCCCTGTCTCTGTCTCTCTGTGTCTCTCTGTCTGTCTCTGTCTCTTTCTCTCTGTCTCTCTGTCTCTCTACCTCTGTCTCTTTGTGTCTCTGTCCCTGTCTCTCTGTCTCTCTCTGTTTGCCTATCTCCATCTCTGTCTCTTTGTGTCTCTGTCTCTGTTTCTCTCTGTTTGTCTCTGTCTCTGTTTCTCTCTGTTTGTCCCTGTCTCTCTGTGTCTCTCTGTTTGTCCCTGTCTCTCTGTGTCTCTCTTTCTCTGTCTCTGTTTCTCACTGTCTGTCTGTCTCTGTCTCTGTTTCTTTGTATCTCTGTCTCTAACTCTGTCTCTATCTCTGTCTGTCTCTCTCTGTCTCACTGTCTCTGTCTCTTTGTGTCTCCGTCTCTCTGTTTCTCTCTACTTCTGTCTCTGTCTCTCTGTTTCTACCTCTGTCTCTCTCTGCCTGTCTCTCTGCGTCTGTCTCTATCTCTTTGTGTCTCTGTCCGTGTCTCTCTGTCTCTGTCTCCCTGTTTCTCTCTATCTCTCTGTCTCTGTCTCTGACCCGGAAGCTGGTCTCTAACCTCTGTCCGTCCAGGTCAGCCCGGTCCTTCGTGATGAGCGTGTGCTGTCGATTATCTGCGGCTCCCCCCTCGGCTCCTCCCCCCGCTCCCTCTCCCTCTCCTCCCCCGCCCCCATGCTCTCTCCCTCCGTTTCCAGTTCACACGGTAGCCTGCGGCTCCGAGGGCCGCCATCTGCTCCCGGCCCCTCTGTGGCGCCCAGCCAGCTGGCAGGTGGCGCCGCCTCAGTCACGCTGGAAGCCGGGCCCCGGCTCCCGCGACTCCGCACCGCCCGCCGAGGTGCCAGGCTGCGCGCTAAACGCTGGCCGTGGGATCCGGGCAGGGGCCCAGCCCGCCATCCACCGCCTCCTCTCCCTGCGGCCTCCGGCTCCGCAGACGCAGCCCCTGCCCGGCCCGGCCTGGCCCGGCCCTGGCCTGGATCGGGGGCAGCGATGTAATGGGCAGCCACCATCGCCCGCAGCCTGTCAGCTGGGGTGGGGGTGGGGAGTCATGTGACCTCCACACGGCCGAGGGGGGAGGTGGGGGTGCCCTGCTGGCTGCGCCCCGGGCCCCCAACGGCCGCCAGCGGAGGGTGCTGATGTCAGAGAGGAAGGGAGACATCCATGATGAGAGAGACAAACGTCCACCAGGAGAGAGAATCACAGACCGGCTGCCTCCTGCACGCCCCGCCCTGGGGATGGAGCCCGCAACCTGGGCCTGTGGCCCCGACCGGGAATCGAACCCTGACCTCTTGGATCTTAGGTCGACGTTCAACCCCTAAGCCACGCCGGCTGGGCCAGAGCTTCCTGTCCACCCACACGACTGAGCGGGGGGGGGGGGGGGCGGAGTAGGGGCCTGGCGGGGTCCCTGGGCCCCCCTGAAACGCAAGGCTTGCTTCCCCCACGCCCCTGAAGGTGAGCGCCCCGCCCGCCCCGCCCCCTGCACCTGCTGGGTGCCGCCTCAGACTCCAATGGCCTCTTATTTCCCTAAGCCCGCCCGGCACCTGCTCTGAGGATTTAATGCGTCTCCCGGGTGCCTCCCTGCCCCCTCCCTTCGCCTGGCGGCCTCTCCCTGCCCCCACCCCCACCCCCATCCCGGCCCCACATGCCCTCCCTCCTCCTCCCCTCCCACCCGCTCCCCCCTGGCTCCTGCCCATAAATATTTAAATGACGGCTCAGCTTTCCCTGGCAAAGGTCAAGCTTTCTGACCTTTTGTCAATTTGCCGGGTGAAATACGACCCTCCCGTGTCCCTCCTGTCCCTCTCGTCCCTCTGCTGACGGCTGCTTCCTTTTCCTCTTGGCGGGCCGGTGGTTGGGCTGCAGCTTCCCCAGGGCAGCGCCGAGCCAAGCAGGACGCTGGCGTCTGGTAAATATTTGAGTGCAAAGGGCCGGCCTCGCTCTTGCCCACGGAGCCACGGGGCCGTCACTGATAGAACAAGAGGGGGGCTCGGGGGGGGGGGGAGGAAAGAGGGGTGTCGGTGTGGTATAAAGTGCCGGGCGCGGGAGTGGGCTTTTGTGAATGAGTCTCTTTTTTTCTTAATTTAAAAATACTAGAGGCCCCGTGCACGAAATTTGTGCACTGGGGGTGGGTGGGTGGTCCCTCAGCCCAACCTGCCCCCTCTCACATACTGGGAGCCCTCGGCCTGCAATGGGGCAGCTGGCTGGCTCCATCCCAGCCCCGAACCCCGCCCACCCCTCTGGCCAGGGCCTTACCCCAGCCAGCTCGCCCCCTGCTAGCACGGGCCTCGGCCCCACCCACCCAGGCCCCCCAGGCCGCCTCGGCCACGCCCCACACTCCTGACGGCTTGGCGGGCGTGGCTGGCGGGTGTGGCGAAGGTGCGGTCAAATTTGCATATCGATCTTTTATTAGATAGGATATTTTATTGATTTTTTTTACCGAGAGGAAGGGAGAGGGACAGAAAGAAACATCGATGAGAGAGAAACATCCATCAGCCGCCTCCTGCACGCCCCCCCCGCCCCACTGGGGATGTGCCCGAAACCAAGGTCCATGCCCTTGACCGGAATCGAACCCGGGGGACCCTTCCGTCCGCTGGCCGACGCTCTATCCGTTGAGCCAAACTGTTTTCGGCTTGTGAAAGGGTTTCGTTGTTTCCCCCCCCCCCCCCCAAGTGTCCTGGGAAGACTCGCCAGACCTCGCTCTGGGCCGTAGAAATGCCTCAACGCAAGACAATCTAAACATAGCCCGGGCCGGTGTGGCTCAGTGGGTAGAGCGTCGGCCTGCAGACCGAAAGGTCCCGGGTTCGATTCCGGTCCAGGGCAGGGGCCCCGGTCGGTCGAGGCGCCTGCAAGGAGGCAACCCCTGGGCGTGTCTCTCTCCCTTCCACGTTTCTCTCTGTCTCTCCCTCTCGCTCCCACGCTCCCTGAACGTCCGCGGGAACACGTCCTGGGAGGGGGGGGGGGAATGAAAACACTTAAAAAGCATCGGGACACCGGGCGGGCGCTGGGACCGTGGGAGGAGGAGGGGGAGGAGGGGGAAGAGGAGGGGGAGGAGGGGGAAGAGGAGGGGGAGGAGGGGGAAGAGGAGGGGGAGGAGGGGGAGGAGGGGCCGAGGGCTTCGCCTGTGTGTGACTGGGGGGCAGGGGGCACGCACCGGTTCCCATCCCACGGGGTGACACAGCGGGGCCTGGCGCAGGGACGGGCGTGAACATTCGAGCAGCCTTCCCGCCCGCCTGGCGCAGACCTGGGGCCAGAGAGGCTGCCGTCGTCCGTCCGTCCGTCCGTCCGAGGGGACAGGGAGCGGGTGCTGCCTGGGTGGCCCAGCTGGTCCCTCTGAGCCCCTTCCCGCCCCCCCCAGGGGGGACCTTGGCTTCCTGTGAGTACCGGCTTCGGGGGCAGGGAGAGGGGGGGGTGCTAAGGAGACGCGGCTCGGACGAGAGGCGGGAAAGTCGGCCTTGACTTTGAAAACCCTCGTCCTGTGGCGGCAGACCCGCTCCTCAGCCGTCACTCGTTCTGCGGGGGGCCGGGTTCTCCTCTCAGTTTAGTTACTTTTACGTTAAAATAGACCAGGTTTCCCTCACCGGTGTGGCTCGGTTGGACAGAGCGTCGGCCTGCGGACGGAAGGGTCCCGGGTTCGATTCCAGTCCAGGGCATGTGCCTTGGTTGCGGGCACACCCCCCGTGGAGGGTGGTGTGCAGGAGGCAGCTGATGGATGTTTCTAACTCTCGATCCCTCTTCCCTTCCTCCCTTTAAAAAAAAAAAACCCAACAGACTTTCATTGATGTCAGAGAGGAAGAGAGAGGGAGAGGGGGGGGGGGAAGAGGAACATCAGTGATGAGAGAATTGTGGACCAGCTGCCTCCTGCACACCCCCCGCTGGGGATGGAGCCCGCCACCCGGGCCTGTGCCCCCCCCCCATCGGGAATCGAACCCGGACCCGGTTCCTAGGAGGACGCTCAGCCCTCAGGCACATCGGCCGGGCCCCAGGCCCCTCGTTTGTGACCGAAGATCGTATGCCTGTTCCCACAGCCGAGCGATGACCCGTCGTCCCTGAGGCCGGTGGGTTCCGGAAGACGCGTCTGGGGGGACCCCACACCAGGAAGGCCCCCAGAGTTCCCTGCTTCCCATCCGGAGACCAGGCGCCCAGCGTGGGACCCGGGGTGAGTGGTGCCTCCGGCTGGCGAGGCCCAGTGCCCGGGGGGGCGGTCAGGGGGGGCCGGGTGCCTCTCTTCGCTGCCTGCGTGTCCGTCACCGGGAGGTTGGCATGGCGACCGGAGTGGGTGGGGTGGGGACAGCAGGGGCGGGAGGGGGGGGTGGCGATGCCGGGCAAAGGCCCCCAGGCGCAAAAAAGCCAGAGGCGTGGCACGGGGTCGTCTGATGCAGGCGGGAGAGGCGGACAGGGCAGCTCCAGGGCCTGGGGGGGCTGCGTTAGTGTCTTTTTATTTTATTTTTTATTTTCATTTCTTAAATATAGTTTATTGATTTTTCACAGAGGGGAAGGGAGAGGGATAGAGAGTTAGAAACACCGATGAGAGAGGAACATCCATCAGCTGCCTCCCGCACGCCCCCCACTGGGGATGTGCCCGCAGCCAAGGCACATGCCCTTGATCAGAATCGAACCCGGGACCCTTCTGTCCGCAGGCGGACGCTCTAACCACTGAGCTAAACCAGTTTCGGCCGTTAGTGTCTTTTTAAAAAAATCTATCTATATTTTATTGATTTTTCAGAGAGGAAGGGAGAGGGATAGAGAGTCAGAAACACCGATGAGAGAGAAACATCCATCAGCTGCCTCCCGCACGCCCCCCACTGGGGATGTGTCCGCAGCCAAGGCACATGCCCTTGATCAGAATCGAACCCGGGACCCTTCTGTCCGCAGGCGGACGCTCTGTCCCCGGAGCCACACCGGTTTCGGCCTGTCTTCTCAGTGCTGCCGTTAACCCTCACCCGAGGGTGTGCTCCCGTGGATGTTTGTAGAGGGGAGGAGAGAGGGAGAGACGGAGAGAAACGTGACTGCGAGAGAGACGGGTCGACGGTGGCCTCCCGCACACGCTCCGCCCGGTGTTGCTCGGCCGGGGAGGAGCCTGCAATCAGGTTCTGTGCCCTTGACGGGTCTGCGGGCCGACGCTCTGTCCACCGAGCACCCGGCCGGGGCTGACCGGGAGTCCTCAGAGAACGGCCAGCAGCTGGCGGCAGGCGGGGTCCGAGGTCGGGTGGGAGGTGGCTGGGATCAACGTCGCCTTCTGAGGCGATCGCTGCAAAGTTGGGGTGCAGATGGAGACTCGTGTGGCAGCGGCCAGCGTTGGGAGGCCACCGCGTGGTCCCCAGGAGAGGCCGCGTGGTCCCCGTGGTCCCCGGGAGAGGCCGCGTGGTCCCCGTGGTCCCCGGGAGAGGCCACGTGTTCCCCGTGGCCCCCAGGAGAGGCTGCGTGGTCCCCGTGGTCCCCGGCAGAGGCTGTGTCTCCCTGTGCGACAGGCCGGCCCGGTCCGTGAGTGCCAGGGGCTGCATGTCTGTCCGACTCAGAGGCCCGGAACCTTCCTGGGGACCCAGGAAGGTTAAACCGGCCTCGAGCACACCCGGACGGGGGCCGAGGTCCGGCTCTCGGCCTCCTTGCAGCTCACGGCCGCCGTCCAGCCGGCCCCGGCCCCTCCGTTGCCCGCGGACCTCGAGACGTGTCCTCACAGACCTGGGCTGGAGAAGCGTCCCCCCCCTGGTGTTGTCAGAGGTTGTGGATTTGGGGGACGCCTTTAAAGTCATGTCCAGGGGCGCCCGATGGGCGTGGCCCAGGGGTTGAGCGTCAACCTAGGAACCGGGAGGTCGGGGTTCGAGTCCCGGTCGGGGCACAGACCCAGGTGGCGGGCTCCATCCCCAGTGTGGGGGGCGTGCAGGGGGCAGCCGGTCCGTGATCCTCTCTCCTTATGATGTTTCTCTCGCTCTCTCCCTCTCTTTTCTCTCTGAAATCAATAAGAATAATATTTAAAAAATATATAAAAATAGCCCAAACCGGTGTTGCTCAGCAGATAGAGCGTCGGCCTACGGACAGAAGAAGGGTCCCGGGTTTGATTCCGGTCAAGGGCATGGACCTTGGTTGCGGGCACATCCCCCGTGGGGGGGGGGGGGTGTGTGTGTGCAGGAGGCAGCTGATGGATGTTTCTCTCTCATCGATGTTTCCGACTTTCTATCCCTCTCCCTTCCTCTCTGTGAAAAGTCAATAACATGTATTAGAAAGGAAGAGAGAAAGAAAGAAAGAAGGAAGGAAGGAAGGAAAGCAAGCAAGCAGGCAGGAAGGAAAGAAAGAAGGAAGGCAGGCAGGAAAGAAAGAAAGAAAGAAGGAAGGAAGGTAGGAAGGAAGGAAAGAAAGAAGGAAGGAAGGAAGGAAGGAAGGAAAGAAAAGAAAGAAGGAAGGAAGGAAGGAAGGAAAGAAGGAAAGAAAGACAGAGAAAGAAAGGAAGGAAGAAAGAAAGAAGGAAGGAAGGAAGGAAGGAAAGAAGGAAAGAAAGACAGAGAAAGAAAGGAAGGAAGGAAGAAAGAAAGAAGGAAGGAAGGAAGGAAGGAAAGAAAGAAAGAAAGAAGGAAAGAAGGAAGGAAGGAAGGAAGGAAAGAAGGAAAGAAAGACAGAGAAAGAAAGGAAGGAAGAAAGAAAGAAGGAAGGAAGGAAGGAAGAAAGAAAGAAAACTAAATGTGCCTGGAGGTGGAGGCGGGGAGGGGTGACTGTGGGTGGAGAAACTGAGAACAGTGCGCTCCAGAGGCGGGGGGAGGTCTGGAGTGGATTCCACGCTGGTCACTGTGGGGGACAGTGAAGGGGGGTGGCTCTCTTGGGGGGGGCGGGTCCTTCAGGCCTCCAGGGGCCTCCCGGGGAGGGTGCCGCCCGTCCCCTCGGGCACAGCCCCCAGGCCAGCGTGCTTCCTGCAGGCGCCTCCAATCCTGACCCGCCGGTCCCCGCACCCGAGGCCGGGCGTGCGACCTGCTGGCCGCCAGGGCTGCCCCGCGCCCGGTCAGTAACCAGGCAACCGCAGGCCGAGCCGGCAGATGCCCCGCCGAGAGCCGCCAGCCGCCAGCCGCCTGCAGACCTGGCTTCCGGGCGAGAGGGCCCGATAAGGGAGCTTGATTTTTAACCCGGCCTCGGCCGACTGTCTGGTTCCCATGGCGACGGGGCCCACGCTGATGGTCGCCATGGAGAGATGCTCATGCGTTTCCTGCTTCCCCAGCCCGGACCCTGAGCGGCCGAGTCCTGAGCCGACTGAGCGACCGATTCATTCATCCCCCCCCCCGCGCCCCCACCCCCCAGGGGCTGCTGGCAGCTCAGGGACTCACTTGCGCCCCCTGTGGACGGGGTCAGGGGCCTCAGGGGCGGGGACAGCAGTGTTGGGGGGGAGGAGAGGGGGTTGCACAGGGACAGGGGCTCCCGGGGTCGGGGTCACTGGTGTGCGACGCAGCTGTCCCCCTGGGGAGCAGCCCACGCTGTGTGTCCATCCGTCCGTCTGTCTGCTGCCCGGGGTCCGTGGGACTCACCGCCACACGCACTGCTCGAGGGCAGGGAGCCGGCCTCGTCGCCGGCGTGTCTCTCTGACAGCAGCAAGCACACGCGTGATCGGGTGATGGAAGGAATGAACACACATATGGGAAAAGCATCGCGCCCCCCCCCCCCCCCGCCCCAGTTTTGCCAATTCGAGGCCACAGCGTGAAGGTAGCTGCCTACGAAGCAATTTAACGAAAGCGAAACTTTGTTGGCGAGAAATCTGTTAACGTCCGTCCGGCTTTTGGTTTTTATCTGTTGACTGATTGGTTCCGGGGGTGGGAGGGGGGGACAGGGGTAGAAACATGATGCGAGAGAGAGAGAGGGCCTTGGACCAGCTGCCTCCTGCAGGCCCCCCACTGGGGATGGAGCCCGCCACCTGGGCCTGTGTCCGGACCGGGAATCGAACCTGGGACCCTCAGGCCCACCACCGGCTGACGTACTGGGCACTGAGCCACCCTGGCCCCGGGCGACAGCTGTCCCTTTATGGCTTCTCATTGGCCGGTGAGCTGAGAAGAGCAGGCTCAGCCAGCGGTGGGCAAACTCGTCAGCCCACAGAGCCAAATACCAACAGCACAACGACTGACATGTCTCTGGAGAGCCGCGTTTTTTAAACGTAAACTCCTCCTAACGCCGCCTCTTCAGCACAGACTCGCCCGGGCCGTGGTGTTTTGTGGAAGAGCCGCACTCCAGGGGCCCCAGAGCCGCATGTGGCTCTCGAGCCGCGGTGTGCTGGCCGCGGGTAAGCTTCCGGAGGGTGACGTCGCAGCCGTCTGCACCCCGGGCGCACAGTAGGTGCGCAGTTAAACGTTTGACAGTTTGTTGCCGTGCGTCTCCTGAGGGCGGCCCCTCCTGCAGGGGGTTCGGCTCCTGCCTTCCCGTGGGCCGCCTCGGCCGCTGGGCTGGGGAGGAAGACCAGCAAGGTTCCCGCTGCCGTGTGTGCGAACCGGGACGGACTCCCCGGACGGTGCGGGTCTGAGTCCCCGTGGCCGAGGGGCTGCGTGGCTGAGCGCCGGCTCCTCACCAGACCCAGCCACGGTGCCCAAACCGGGTCCTCACCAGACCCAGCCACGGTGCCGAACACCAGCTCCTCACCAGACCCAGCCACGGTGCCGAACACCAGCTCCTCACCAGACCCAGCCACGGTGCCGAACACCGGCTCCTCACCAGACCCAGCCACGGTGCCCAAACCGGGTCCTCACCAGACCCAGCCACGGTGCCGAACACCAGCTCCTCACCAGACCCAGCCACGGTGCCGAACACCGGCTCCTCACCAGACCCAGCCACGGTGCTGAACACCGGCTCCTCACCAGACCCAGCCACGGTGCCAAAACCGGCTCCTCACCAGACCCAGCCACGGTGCCAAAACCGGCTCCTCACCAGACCCAGCCACGGTGCCGAACACCGGCTCCTCACCAGACCCAGCCACGGTGCCAAAACCGGCTCCTCACCAGACCCAGCCACAGTGCCAAAACCGGCTCCTCACCAGACCCAGCCACGGTGCCGAACGCCGGCTCCTCACCAGACCCAGCCATGGTGCCAAACACCGGCTCCTCACCAGACCCAGCCACGGTGCCGAACACCGGCTCCTCACCAGACCCAGCCACGGTGCCGAACGCCGGCTCCTCACCAGACCCAGCCACGGTGCCGAACACCGGCTCCTCACCACACCCAGCCATGGTGCCAAACACCGGCTCCTCACCAAACCCAGCCACGGTGCCGAACACCGGCTCCTCACCAAAGTGCCGGCAGGAGCCCGCTGGACGGCAGATTCACTTTTACCAGGTGCACCAGCTGGTAATGTGGGTTATCCATCCACCGGTTAATAATTCCGGTTATGCGTCCACCGGCTGGTAATGCGGGTTAACCATCCACCGGTTAATAATTCCGGTTATGCGTCCACCGGCTGGTAATGCGGGTTAACCATCCACCGGTTAATAATTCCGGTTATGCGTCCACCGGCTGGTAATGCGGGTTAACCATCCACCGGTTAATAATTCCGGTTATGCATCCACCGGCTGGTAATGCGGGTTAACCATCCACCGGTTAATAATGTGGATTAATAATCAACCGGCTAATAATGTGGATTAACCATCAACTGGCTGATAACGCAAGTTAACTATCATCCGGTTAATATAAGGCGGGTTCATCATTAACCGGTTAATAATGTGGATGAACCACCATCCACTGGTGAATAATGCAGGTTAATCATCCACTGGGTAATAATTCGGGTTAACCATCATCCGGCTGATAAAGCAGGTTAACCATCAACGGGTTAATCATTCACCGGCTGATAATGTGGATTTTTTCATAGGTTGATCTATATGCAATTTTAAAAATATGTATTTTTTTATTGATTTCAGAGAGGAAGAGAGAGAAAGAAACATCCGTGATGAGAGAGAATCGTGGATTGGCTGCCTCCTGCACACCCCCCCCCCCCTGCCACTGGGGCTGTGCCCTTAACCAGAGTTGAACCCGGGACTTTTCAGTCCACTGGCCGATGCTCTATCCACTGAGCCTCACTGGCCAGGGCTATATATTCGACTTGAAATGTAGGCTGTTTTGTTGTATTGATAACCAGCTTCCAAACTTCATATGTCAGATTTTCTGAAGGTGGTAACATCGTAGATATTTTTATGCTTAAAAATGTCGAATTTCACGCCCCCCAAAAAAAGAACATTTGCGGGAAGTTTTAATCCATGACTGTGTTTTGAAGAAAAGTGCTGCTGAGAGTGATCGTACGCTTCAGGAAGGGTATGGTGAACACGCCCCATCCCGAGATCCTTGTGAAACGCTTTAAAAGGGACGATTTCGAAGTGAAAGACAGAGAACGTCCAGGTCAACCGAGAAAGTTGGAAGACCAACCATTACAAACGTTATTGGATGGAGGTGCCTGTCAAACTCAAAAACAACTTTCAGGAAGATTAAACCTCGCTCAGCAAACAACTTCTGATTGTTTACAAGCAACGGGGAAGATTTTAAAGGAAGGAAAATGGGGGCCACAGCAACGGAACGAAAGAGAAATGGAAAACCGAAAAGTCACCAGTAAAACGGTGGTTCCACGGCACGAAAGAAAGTCTTTTTTGCATCGAGTGGTGCCTGGCGATGAAAAGTGGATTTATTCGGAGAACCCCAAACGCACAAAACCACGGGTTGATCCAGGTCAACCGTCACCATCGACGGCAAGGCCAGATCGCTTCGGGAAGAAGACACTGCTCTGGGTTCGGTGGGATCGGGCAGGTGTGGTGCGTTATGAGCTTCTAACACCGGGTGACACCGTTAATGCCGATCGCTACCGACAACAAAGAATCAACAGGAACCCTCTTTGATCGTAAAACGACCAGCACGGGCCGGCAGACACGGCAAAGTAATTCTGCCTCACGACGATGCCCCGTCACACGCTTCACAACCAGTAAAGACGCGTGAAAAGATCTTGCCTGGGAAGCGTGAACCCACCCGCCGTGTCCACCAGCCCTCGCTCCCTCCGACGACCACGTGTTCCCGTCGACGGCACACGCACGGTCTGAGCGGAGGAGGAGGGCGGGTGAGTCTCCGTGGCGGAGCGTCGACCTAGGAGCCAGGAGGTCCGGGTTCGATTCCCGGTCGGGGCTCAGGCCCGGGGTGCGGGCTCCGTCCCCGTTGGGGGGTGGGGGGGCGTGCAGGAGGCGGCCGGTCCGTGGTTCTCTCTCCTCAAGGACGTTTCTCTCTCGCATCATGGATGCCTCCCCTCCTCTCCGACGTCAGTAAAGACGGATATTAAGTGAAACACGAGAGGGAAACGGTGAACTGGGGGAGGCGTGAGGACCGGCTCTTTCCCATCGTCACTCGGGGCTGCCCATTGCAGCGTCGTTTTTATCTTTAAACGCTGATGGTGGAGCCGTGGGCGGTGTGGCTCAGTGGGCAGAGCGCGGCCAGGCAGGAGGGCAGGCGGGGGACGGGGCCCCGGGCCCGCAGCCGTGTGGGGGCGACCGCCCGCGGGGGGAGACGCAGTGGGGTGAGGGCGGGCTCCCCGGCTCCCGACAGGAGGACAGGCTCCGCCGCCGGAGCCGATGGACCGAGAGGCCGGAGCGCCGGCTCCCTGCCCGGGAAGGGCTTTATCGGCCGCCGCAGGACCCGGCGCTCAGGCCCGGCTGCCCCACGGCCTGCGGCCCACACACGGCTCCCGGCTCCCGTGCGCCCGGCTGCTGGCAGAGGCCATGCCGGTCTGTGCCAGCTCTGTGCCAGCTCCCTCCTCCCCCTCCTCCTCCCGCTTCCCTCCTCCTTCTCTCCCCTCCCTGCTCCCATTTTCCCTCTTCCCTCCTCCCTCCCCTTTCCACTCTCCCCCCTCCTTCTCCCTCCCCCCTCCACTCTTCCCCCTTCCTCCCCTCTCCCCCCTCCCCCCTCCCTTTTTCTTCCTTCCTCCTCCCCGCCTCCTCCCTCTCCCCTCCCTCTTCCTCCCTCCCTCCTCCCTCCCCTCTCCCCCTCCCCCTCCCTACCCCTCCCTTCTTCCTCCTCTCCCCTCCCCCTCCCTCTTCCCTCTTCACTCCTCCCTGCCCTCTCCCCCTCCTCATTCCCTCTTCCTCCTCTCCCCTCCCTCCTCCTTCTTCCCTTCTCTCTCCCCCTCCTCTCTCCTCCCTCCTCCCTTTCTCCTCCCTCCCTTTTCCCTCCCTCCTCCCTTTCTCCTTTCTCCCCCTCCTCCCTCCCTCCTTCCTCTTCCCTCCTCCCTCCTCCCTCCTCCCTCCTCCCTCCTCCCCCCTCCCCCCTCTCCCACCCTCAAGGCTGAGTAATATTTTTCCTGCGGCCGGACCTCCGCTGTTTCCCTCTGTGGGGCCGTGGACACCTTCTCTGTCTCCCGAGGGGACGCAGGAGGCAGCCCCTCGGGGGCCACACGGGGCCCCCGGACCCTTCCGGACCCAGCTCGTGGGGACTCGGTGCCTGGCGGGGGGGCGGAGGGCCAGGCGGGGGCAGGTGCGGCCGGAGGCCTGCCCGTCCGTCCGTCTGTCCGTCCGTCCATCCATTCGCCCGCCCGCGGCCACCCGGCTCCGTCGAGCTGCTCCCCGCTGGCCCGTCTCCTGCCGGCCGGAGGCCCCCCCTCCCCCAGGGTCTGTGGGTCGTGTCTGTCCGCAGCGGCAGGAAGGACGGGCGCTGACGAGGCTCCCGCCGGCTCCCGGCTCCCGGCTCCCGGCTCCCGGCTCTCGGCTCTCGGGTCCCAGGCCGGCCTCGGGGCTCTGACGGGTTTGCCGCTCGTTTTGAGCTTTCCCACGTTTTATGCGTTCCCTGCGGCGGCTCCGTGGACAGAGCGTCGGCCTGCGGGCTGAGGGGTCCCGGGTTCGATTCCGAGTCAGGGCACAGGCCTGGGGTGTGGGCCCTGTCCCCAGCGGTGGACATCGAATGGTCCCGGTTTCGGCCATTTTTTAATTTAATTTTTAAAAAATTGATGTTTGAGCCCTGGCCGGTGTGGCGCAGTGGGTAGAGCGCCGGCCTGCGGACGGAAGGGCCCCGGGTTCGATTCCGGTCACGGGCACGTCCCTGGGCCGCAGGTCCCCCAGGCCCGTCGGGGGCGCGCGCAGGAGGCAGCCATCGACGTCTCTCTCCCATCACGTTTCCCTCTCTGTCTCCCCCCCCCCGCCCCCCGCCCCCCGCTTTCTCTAAAAACATCGGTGGGGAAATATCCCCGGGTGAGGATCAACCAGAATAAAAGCGAAAACAAGAGACGGAGACGCGTGCGGTGGGGGGGGGGGGGGGGGGGGAGGGGAGGGGGGGGGGGGGCCGGCCGTGAGCAGCCCCCTCTCCCCCCTCCC